>JAPYZE010001419.1:0-25995 GCA_030522805.1 Leptomastidea abnormis | reverse complement strand
GCGCCAGTCGTCTATGGCCAATAAGCGCTTCGCAGTCCCCTTAAGAGGGCCCCCATTTAAATTTAGCCCAGGGCCTATGGAATCCTTAATCCGGCACTGCGTTAATGTATGTCTGTATGTGTATATGTACATATATATAGGATCTTAACGAAAACGGATCCTCGATAAACTATATCGAATTCCATCGAAGACACTGTACATTGTCTGATTTTGCTGCTGTGCTGTGTTGTGTTGTGGGCTGTTCTTACAGCTGTTAAGTATAAGGCTTGAAAGTACAGTTATACCTATATCTTTAATCCTTCTCTACTGTACTATACTCGCGAATTTGGTCTTTAATCACTTATATACTATGCTTATTGGAATTAAGATCAATAACCTATATATAGCTTACATTCAAATACATTTTTATTTCATTTTTATTTTATTTATTTTTTTTTTTTTAAATTTTATTATTTATTACTTTAAATAAAAGAACTATATTTTCGTCAATAAACATTTCCTTTACTCCCTTCGAAAAAAAAAAAAATAGAAACAAAAGCAACACATTATTTGAGATCTAGATCGCTTTAAGTCTAGTAGGCCACATTGCTTGTAAGGAAGCCTTACCAAATACACGTTGATGTATATAATATATACGCGCTTGCGCTCTTGTATATCTAAAGCTCAGAAAAATCTGCGTCGTATATATATACTTATATATAGGCACATCGATATTCTTTGTGTATATATATATATATATATATATATGTGTATATAAAACACTCTTTCAACGTGACAAACATAAACGAGACGACCACGTGTGTGACGATTTTTTTTTTTTTTTTTTTTTTTTTAATGTATATATCGTACCCGGAATATATACTGCTTGATTATAAGAAGAGTACGAGTTTTTCAAGCTCTGACCTCGCGCTTGGATTAGTATAAAAAAAAAACGAGAATGAATTTTAGTTTAGTATTTATTACACATTTACCAAATACACTGTTTATACTCTGATAAAATAAAAAATTACTTATACTAAATTTAACTTAAAAATTATAATTTTAAATTTTAGATCAAATTAATCAAGTTAACCAATTTTTGTTATATCACAATATTGAATGTAACCACTAACTTTTACTCCTCTACTTTCTTATAAAAAATTATCATCATGAATTAAAATCATAAATAAAACTCGATTATAAATACACAGTATATAATATCCACCAAAAATAAGAAATATACATAGTAGGTTACCTGTAAGGTGCGTACTCATACACATATAAATAAAGGTGTGTCAAAATAAATTGTCACCTACCGTATAATATTTCTATATACACACACACACACACATATATTTATACATGCAAAAGATATCGGAGATACACATTGAGAGAGACCTGAAGGCGCTAATTGCGTCGCGCGGCCCTCGTGGGAATGCGGCTCCTCGATGCCGGAATTCCTCTGGCCATGGCTGCTGCTGTGGGCTGTGGGTGAGCAAACGAGTATAGAGGAAAGAAGGGGGGACCTCTTTTCCTCTCCTTCTCGTCGTTATATAGTTATATATACGTTCACGCATAAAACAGCCGACCGCGATATTTGTGGGTGTCTCGAGAAAGAAAGAGAGAGAGAGGGAGAGAGAGAAAGAGAGAATCTCGTGTGCGCGTAGAGGAGAGTGGGATTTAAACGGACCTTATCAATATATGTATGTATATATGTATGTATGTATGTATGTATGTATGTATGTATATATAGTAAAGAAACTGGTCCCCTTCTCTCTTAACCCTTTTCTACCTCCTCTTACCAACTCTCAGGTCCACCTTTCCCTCTCTCTCTCTCTCTCTCTCTCTCTCTCTCTCTCTCTCTCTCTCTCTCTTTCTTTTCTTACATCTTTCTTGATTCTGTTTCGTATACCTATATATATTTAATACACACGTGTGCAGCTTACGTGCAAGAGAACTTGAATATATGTCTCATGAAAATTTTCGAAAAACCGAAAGTCTCTATACCTATACCTTAGCCGCAGGAGATAAGTTTGTAGAAACCTGGATATATAATACGTATATAGTAGTAGTAGTAGCTCTTGCGGTTATTCGGTCACGAGTGTAATTTCGGAGTGTAGCGTATTATACATATACATATAGTCTGTGAAGAGAAAGAGACTTGAAAATTTTGCGAATATATAGTGTATATATAGTACTCTCTTTCTCTTTCTCTTTCGTCTTCTGGTTTTTGTTGAAGAATTTATGTGTATTCGCGTTGAGAAATACCAATTTCGTGGGATTTCATTTAAATATTTCTGTGACAGTGGTGCCTTTTGTATGTGTAAGAATGGTTATGTGTGTGTTATATACTTTGATGTTTTAGAAATAGCTTAATCTTAATTTTAGCTTAGTTTTCTTTTTCTTTTCTTTTTTTATTTATCTTTAGGGTGATACTTTAATTATGTGATATCAGTTTATTTTAAGATATTTTTGAAGCAAGCAATTATTTTTTTTTTTTTTACATCTATATTTTAAATTTAGCTTGACGAATGAGTTGAATATTAATGAGATTATTAGAAGAAGAAAAAAAGTAAACATTTTATTTTTTTTTATATTCATAATATAACTCAGAGTTAACCAGAAAACATCGTAAAAAACATTCTGATGATAATAAGCTTTTATGATTCAGACTGTTTACGTTTAGATATATAAAAAAATAAGTATCAAGTAGCAATATAAGAAATAAAGAACGTTTAAACATTTATAAAAAAAAAAAAAAATATATAAAATAAAATAAAAATTTTCTTTTAACAATAATCTATTCAAATCACAAAATAGACCCATCACAATTTTAAATGACATGAAAATTGCAGACACAGCACAGAATAAATTCACTATATAAAATCAACACAGCATATTACACAGACGTAACAGGTGCCCGTAATTATTTTATTACACGCGAGTCAAAAGCGGTAAATTACCATTCCCACGATGACTTTTCTATCTCTTCCTTACATATATAACATACCCGCATATACATCAATTAAAAAAAAAAATTAAAAAAAAAATCAATCATAAATCCATCTACTTTAACAAAACGATCACTTAACCAAGCACCAATAATAGTATAATATACAAACTATCCATTCTTTCGCGTCTTCCATACATATATACAAAACGCAATATACTTACACCGCCGCGACACGCTATAAGAGAGAAACTCTCACCCGCGGGACCAGCGACCTCAGAAGAAAAGAGAGAAAGAGAGAAAGATTATGGTTGGTTATATATACGGAAAAAGTCAGACACTCAACTCGCTACTTTCGCCGGCGCCTCTACCCCCACACTCTCTGCGACGCTGTGACCCATATACTCGCACTCTCTCGCTCGCTTACTCTCTCTCTCTCTCTCTCTCTCTCTCTCTCTCTCTCTCTCTCTCTCTCTCTCTCTCTCTCTCTCTCTCTCTCTTAACTTCGTCACGATTCTCTTTTTCTCTGATGCCTATATATCGTTATAGCTATACTTATACTCCCTCTCTCTCCCCTTCATCTCTCTTTATCTCTCCACCTCTTATTTTTTTTATTTTTTTCTCTTGCACATATAAGACGAACTACTCATCGTTCTTTGCGCAGGATGTTTATATGGACATTATGTGTGTATATGTGTGTGTGTGTGTATGCGGAGGCGCTCTCTTTCAGATATGATAAATCTAATTGAGCTGGCAATTTTAATGAGTTGTCGAGACTTACTTCGACTATAACTGTATGCTTATTGTTGCTGTATTTCCTTCTTTTTTTTTTTTTTTTTGTTTATATAAGTTGTTTTTTAATAAATATCGTTTAAATTACTCGTCAAATAAATATTGATACTAGCGAATTTGAGAGAAAGTTTGAATTTATTATTGTACAAATAATTTTTAATTTTATTTTTTATTATTATTCTTGTTATTATTGCAATAATGATGAAAGTTGATAAATATGTGTGGGTCTATTGGCCAAGATTGATTATCGGTTGTTAGATAAAATTATACACTTATTTTCACAGGGATGATGAGTATTAATGAAAGATCAGTTCAATGTGAAAGTACAAGAGATCGATTTCATACAATTACAAAAAAAAAGAAATAAAAAATTAATAACCCAATAACCCTTTTGTAAATATAAAAGTCGTTTATATTTATCACACTTTTTATAAGGAATATAATATAATGTATCGATTCATTTATGTCATTATATTATACTCACATAATTACTGAATTAATTATGTCAACTATTTTATTTATTCTATAATGATATTAAATTCACTGCATCTTTGGAAAAAAACTTGATTTTCTGTCTAATGCATGGAAATTTTTTTTTTTTTAATGGCTTATACAAAACGCCCTCGGTTACGAGAATATCTCAATTAATTAATTCTCAGAGTATAGCTTACTTAATTTATTAGCTTTACTAAGAGCGTATAATACTTATTGACTGATAACGCAAAGAGATCACGCAAGACTTGACTTAATTTCTCGACTGAGTGCATTTTATACAGAAAAAGGACTTTGAAAAAAAAAATAGCTTGCAAAAGATGTTGAAATTTTTTTTTTTTTTAATATAAAATTAATATAATTTATAAAATTTATTAGAAACAATTCAAACACCTTAAATTTAACAATTCTATCATACAAAAAATTATTCCTCTACAAACAATTCACACTCCTATACCTACATGAAATTTTTAAACAACCTCCTTCTCTCTTAATCATAAATCGTAAAAACAATTCAACATTTTAAAACACAAGTCAATGTTAACAGCAAGTCATACCCATCGTACTCTCCAAACTTGCTGTTTCTTTTTTTTTTATTTTTTTTTTTTCAAAGTCAGACACAAGAGTAAAAAAAAAATTAGACCCCCTGCGGTCTACAAACGCGTAAGGTATTTTCCAAGGCTCCAAGCTCTCTTTTCTCTTCACTTAAGGCAAGATACTACTAGTACTACTACTACTACTACTACTATGTATATATCTACGCAAAAAAAGCCTAGAGCTGGGAAAGCCATTGGTACAAAATATATACATCTCTTTCTCTCTTTCTTTTACCGTCTGTACGCGTATCTATATATATATTCAAGTTACTATTCTCGTAGTCCCCGGGAGTCATCGTAGTCGTCGTAGTCGTATAGTCGTACATTACCCCTCGATAGTCCCCTGTTGAGTATATATATATACGCATACTTTGTAACGACAAAGATGAAGAAGACGATGACTCTCGCGAAGCAAATATATCTACAAGCTGCTTCTACTGCTGCTGCTGCTGCTTTTACTTCTTAGTTTTTCTTTTTCTATATTCTCGGAGATGCGACTCTTATTTTTTTCTCTCTCTTTTTGACTTCTCTCTTTTTCCTTATTCCTTTTTCCTTGACTCTTATATATCTGTAGCTATACACATGAGCATATGTTTGAGACACATGAGCTTGAATTTAGGCCTCGTGTGCGAATAGTTTGATATAAAGCTGTACCATAGTAGTTGAGATTTAGACCGGACGCAATATATATCTGTACAAATAAATTACTGTTAAATTATTTTTTGTAATGTTAGACATAGTATATCTCCAAAATTTATCCATCTCTGTAAAATTTTAATACGTAACTTTCAAAAACTAGGATTACACATAGGATTATGAAAACGACTCATAAAAAATGAAAAATTTTTAATTTCAAAGTATATTGTGTTGTCAACGTGCACATGCATATATATAACTTAATATCCTCACTCACGTGTTACAACTTAGGTACATTACAAAGTGTCCCAGATGACGAAAGTATATAAGAAGTCAAGTGTCTTATTTTACGTGCGTTCTAGTTTTTTTTTTTTTTTTTTTTTCTCAAAGTCATCAACTATTTTACATAAGAAAAAAAAAAAGTTTCAAGCTCACGAATATTTATACATTATATTCACTTTTTATAAAATACAGACAAACATTAATATAACACACATATGGGTGTAAGAAAAACAGTCAGCATTACATATTATATATCTTTCTTAAACGTAAAGAATCTGATGGATCACATTAGCGCAATCATTCACAACCTATAAGGACTCTTTTTACAATCTATACAAGCTTCATCACAGCAACAGCAGCAGCAGCTCTGTATGTGAAGCAACGTCGTTTACAAAAATTACGAAATAACAACCAACACTATAAAAGAGAGAGAGAGAGAGAGAGAGAGAGAGATAATCATCCTGCAAAACAACATTGGTCACCAACAGTATATAGAAAACGTATAAACGCAATCAACCCATACATACACATATACACGTATAGGTAAACCATCACATTGTAATTCGCATCATCTTTATATACCAACTTAAAACACACATAGGTATAAATCCAAGAATCTCACAAGACCATACGAGAGAAAGTAAAATCTTATGGTACACATATAACAACACAATCTCGCGTCGTATGTGTCAACACAGCCTTCACCCTTTAAAGCCGCGCCTCTCAGAGAAAGGTGTAAATATTATAAGTGTGAGCAGAAAAAAGGAACGCAGGTGTAGAGCTGCATGAGCTTCTTTATATTTTGTATATATGTGGCCTCGTGGCAGAAGAGAAAGAGAAAGAGGATCAAGTATAGATATATGAAGATGCTGATGGGATAAGAGAAAGGTACACGCGCTATATATTATGTGTGATCGTCGTCTTGTATATCCTTCTCCGATAGAATTTGTAGGTATATACAGCGTAAGAAATATTCTACAAACCAGAGAATGTGACTATTGACCTTTCTTCAAACAGAAAATACATCTTATTCCCTATTCCAATAATAAAAATTTTTTTTCTTTTGCATAATTACTATAACTATCTCTCAAATATAATTATAGAGGCGTAGAAAAGAGAGCTCATCTATATAAATTAAAGTTCATTTTATCTTTGCTAAAATACACTATAGCAGCCTCCAAAAGTGAACTTACCCTCCGCAAAGCTTCTTATACATATTACACTTGACGTTGATTCACTACATTTTCTGCAGTATGTACCTATATATATATATATATATATATATATATATATATATATATATATATATATATATATAACAGGGAAGAAAAGGGAGTGTGGGTTATAAGGAAAAAGGTTTATTTTAGATTTACTGTACAGACATACATACATATACTGTATTATATATAGGTACCATATAGACTGACAAGAAGCTGCACTTGACGCATAGACCATGTACAACAGTGTATTTTAAACGCAAAAATTCCCGGATATTTGCACAACTATTGTCTCCTGTATATCTTAGCCAATAGATAGAATGAAAGAGAGGAGTCCGATAGAACTTGAGGTGAAAGGGAATTTGCGCTTCGAACTAACTATCGTAATAACCCTTTCTCTCTCTCTTTCTCTCTCTTTCTTTCTCACTCTATAATTTTCTCTCTGTTCGATCGATTGTGATTTTTCGTGATCGTTGCGCTACGACGAACACACAATTGCTTCTTCTCGACTATCGAATCAAATATAAAATTCGTGTTACAACAGATTTTCCAAGGAATTTTCTTTAGCTTTGTATAATTTTTAACCATCATGATTATACATGATAATTAAGTATATCAAAACTTTTAGACTTTTTAATGATAAGCTCATATTACATTTATGCTGTACATGATATCTTGATCATATTATAACGATTTAGATGATAAAGCTCAAAAAGTAGAAGAAAAAAATTGAGACATACCACTTAATTTTAACCAATCACAATACGTGTGTACGTGTATATTTCATCGATAAAACATTGTTTTATTTAGGAAGTCTAATGTAATAGAGTATAGAATATGTGTATGCTACAAATGCAAATTGTATTGATATATAAAAACCTGCAGCAGCCAAAATCGTTCTTATAAAATACATATACCTACGTATACTACAAGTTGACGAGTGAAAGCCCCTTGAAAACGCACTTGGTCTGTGTCTTGGCGCTCAATATAAAATACATACATAACATATTTTCTTTTTGGCAATCGTCCAGAGCTTATAAATACTAATCGTCTCTAGGGAGATGTATATATATATTTATACACTATACTTTGCAAACTCTCTTTGCACTTGCTCTTGTCGTTCAATCCTCTTCGCTTAACTGCGGTTATATAGATGTGGACCAATAGTAATTGTATATTTCTAAACTCGAAATCATTTAAATATTTTCGTACAGTATAATTTTCGCCTACGCAATTAGTTAGTAGTGAATAGTTAACCCTTTGGTGTCTTCATATGTATCATTATTATTTAGATCGTTTTATTAAAATTTATCAATTTTGTAATACTTGATAATAAACTTGCATATTTAGATTTTACGTTCTACAGGTGACTAAGTACTTGACGAATGACTATTACGACGAGGAGAATGTCTAAAAAAAGAAAAAAAGAAATGGAAGTTAAGAGACCCATTAAATTGTCAGGATGTCGGAAACGTGCCATTTTATCGTGACACACTCGTCTGTATACTTACAGATCGAGAAAACATATAGGTACCAACAAGTTTGATCTTAATCTTAATGCTTATACGAGACTTGCTTATATATACTTATCATCCTAAAGTGTATAACCATATCTTTTTGTACTATCGTGTATATTGTATTTTCTAACTGCTAAAACAATAATCTACAACTTATTTTATATTTTGTCACGACAAAAATATATATATATATATATATATATATATATATTCTTATAATCATAAAAATAACTTTGACAAACGATTATGATTTTTTTTATTTTTTACAATATTTTATAATAGTTGTAACCTTGCTATGTCATATGAAAAGATTGTCCTTTTTTTTATTAAGTGTATATACATACACATGACATCGCAAATTGATTTTTATGTAAGCGTCATACATTATTGTTAGGATATAATTTAAAAAGCAATTCAGCAGAATAGGTCAGAAATGTCTATATATCTCACAAACAAAAATTATGTCAATTTTATGAATAAGCATATTATTAAATTCAAATATTAATATAAAAATTATTAAATTAGCATAAATTTGGTTAAATGCCTATAGCTCTCAATTGATGATACGCCAGCTGCAAAGCTAAACATAATAATATTCCATACGTATATGCATAAATACATACATACATACACGATGACAAAAATATAATTGCTCAAGCACACTCGAATGAGGTAATCGGTGAGGTGTGCCATGAATACCGATGATGCTACATTACACTATGACGTTCGATATAAATGTACAAGGAAAGTCCGATCACACTGTAAATATAATTAAAATTTACATTTTTTTACCTTTCTCCCCTCGAATATTATAGTAGCCCAGAAATGCGTATTTATGCAACTAATGAAAACACGTAAACATCAATTCAATGTGATACCAGGTCAATGACACTTTTTATATTAAAAAAAAATCGGTATACAGCTATAATACCTTGTATAATACTGTTATCATAACAATTTTAATAACCACACACATATCCCGTAGTTAAAATTTCGTCCTCTTATCCTAAATATTCAAATAACTTACTGATTACGTAAAAAAACTAAAAAAAAAAAAATTAATCATCCAGTTTAAAATAAACGATATTATACATTTTATATATACGTACGCTTTTTTAACCTCTTATTTATACCCAACGCAAATAAAGTCTCTCAGTGGCAATAATCAATCTATACTATATATAACGACATCATACAACGTCTTTACGATCGTCGCCGTTGGTAAACATTTTGCTCGTAAAATAAGTCCAGGTCGTGCTTCTTATACATACATACATACATACGTATACATGTATGCTATGTAGAAGAATTTGTTCGAGTAAAAAGAGAGAAGGAGAGACTTGTTTTATAAACTACATACAGCCGCGAATTTTCAAGGCTAATAATCGCGTATAGAAGGAAATGAAGAAGGAAGGTTAAGAAGGGAACGTATATGCATGTATATAGTTAAGAAGATCTGAACTTTTGCATGCAAGTATGTGTTATATGTACCTGTATAACAAGATTGCACTTGAGTCGTAGTATATAGAAAATTAGGTCGAGAGCAATGCACACACTTACACGCAAAAGGAATATACCTTATCCCTCGAGCAGTCCGCGGTTAATGCATTTTTTTTCTCTTCTTCTTCTTTACTCTCATTTCATTTTTATCGAATATATAACTTCCAAAAGTGTACTTATATTTACTCTTTTTTTTTTTAATTTAAAGATCTTCCAGTTTCTAAACTACTCTAATTGACCTGGAACTGAATAAACGAGAAAACATGCGATATACACGTGACCTTTGACCTTAATGAAAGAAAATTATCCACTTCTTGGTCTTTGAATTAACAAAACCATATATGAATATGGTATAAAGGTATACATATTGCGACTATTTTACATTATAGTTTATAAACTTGTTTTAACAGATCTTGCATTTAATAAATAATTGATATGCAATATAAAAAAAAAATAATTTACAAAATTAATAATTAATTAACTTTACTTAAAATAAATTTAAAACTACTTCAATTAATTAATCATTCCGATCACATCAAACCAACAAAACACATTTTTTTTTGTTTAACAAAATATAATCTTCTCATGTATAGCTACAACAAGACATGTCCTACAATCCAAAAACTATCAAACATTACAATCAAACTTGAAAACTTTTTTCCCACAAAAAATCAATCGATCTAAAGTATATATAGGTATATGTCGTGTTGATTCTGAAAGCGCATGTGTCGTTATAACACAGACCACTACATATTTTCTTGAGGACCTGCTACAACGACAAGGAAAGAGAGAGAGAGAGAGAGAGAAAGACCCCTTCAGGTATACATATATACATATACACTTTCTCTTGCCAGAGGATATATCTCGCACTACCTATGCATACCGCGAGAGAAGAGAGAGAGAGAGCAGTCAACAACTGAAAATCTCGGCCGTTCTCACGTTTCCTTTCGCGTCTCCCTCTTTTCGATCCCCTACTTCTTATACATATATACTTTTACATGTAAACGATATATAAATATATCTCTGTGTGTATGTAAAAGCGCAATACTTGGCTTTCTTCTCAGCTTGAACGAAAAAGAGAGCTTGAATTGATCTACCGCGTGCATCGCTTTATAACGCGCCGATGATGATGAAGTAGAGTCTTATATATATTTCGTGAGCTATGCGCGCTTGCGATTGGCATTGCGTAATCTTTTAAAGATCCTTATGTATGTATATAGCGACGTGACCTATCTCTTTTGCTCTATATATATTTTTTTCCTTCTTTTTTCATTTTTTTTTTTTTTTATCTGATGTTTCAAAAAAATTGGCCTTGCATTGATTTTATAAGATTATATACATAGGATAAAAAAAAAAAAAAAAGATGACAGTGACAAAGGTTGATCGAAAAATTGAAGTTTAATATACATGATGTTATTATGAGAGATCGTTTCTTATATATGTATGTTTATATACTTATACTTGCATGTGTGTGACAAATAAGTAATGGAATGATAGATTGTAAAAAGATTAAAAAAAAATTTTTGAATATTATACATATCTAATGAAAATATCTGACTTACCTGTATAGATATATGAACATGTAAAGCACGTTTAATATACATTGCTTAATAAAATTAGCAGATTATATATCTCATATATGTATATCATATGCATTGACGTTAAAAATATTTATCGTTCAGCATCTATATACATATACATATGCGGTTCTAATTTTACATCAACGTCATTCTCGACTGTATACACGTCTACGTATATGTATAGTCTTACGTAAGATCGTTAATATGAAGAAAAAAAGGAAGAAGCAAAAAAAAAAAAATAAAATAAAATTTAGCGTCTCATGTTGACTTTGGAAAAAGCATCATCCATGTCTTGGAAGAGTCTTCCGCGTGAGTTTGCAAAAATAAAAAAAAAAAAAAACGTAAATTACACATATTCCTTCTAATGTAACATGTACACACAAAACATCAATACGTATACATGTACACATACCAATATAGTAGCAAAAACATCTTAAAATTTAATATCCAAAGAGAAAAAACGATATATCGCGACGAAAATGGTGAGATGCAAAAACAAAAAAAGGAGAAAATGATCAGTCAGCAAAGAAGAAAGGAGGGGGGAGGAGGAAGTTTACACGAATGGGGCGTGGGAGCGGCACGGAAGTCGTGTCTATAATGCATGACACTACACCTCTCCTCTTCTCTCCTTCCCCCCTTTCCTAAAGTGCATCTTTTGTCTTTGAACTGCACATATACAATAAAATACAATACATACATATACAAAGCTCGTCGATGACGTTACGTAACATATATATATATATATATATTATGCTGCTGCTGCAGCCTGCAGGTGAGCGCATCCTCGAAGAAAAATCGAATACCTATAATATTGCGACGCGCGACTCTTTTAATATCTTCCGCTACTGATGTTGCTGTTGCTGCTGACGTTGTAGTATTATACTTCGTGTTGAGCCAATAGCATCGGCAGATAATTATTACTAAACTCTGGCGCCAACTCTGGCATCAGTTTCTTTATTGTGTGTATATATATGTATGTAGTGAGTTCATCATCATTGAATGTCTTTCATATTATTGACTTCTCTGGTATAATATCGATTTTATATTACGAGAACGTCATTGATCTTTTCCTGTTTTCTCTCGTCACTAATTAATAATAATAATCAACTTTTTTTTTTGTTAATATATTGTAATAATTGATAAACAATAAAAAAATTATTTCTTAAAGATAAAGTTATATAGCTATTTAACAATATTCCTAGCGAGTGGTAAAATTTATCTATATAATTCTTTAATATATAAACAGACATAAAACTTTAATGCAACTAGTCCCTAAATGTCTTACGAAATCATTTATCTCAACATCAACTACTTTTAAAAAACATATCCATATTAACCATCTCTTAAACTGTTAATAGCATAACTCGTTGACTTTACTAGCTAAGCGATATAAACATGGAAAAACCTTTTTTATTTTGTCTCAACACTTGTATATTATACACCTTAAAAGAATAGTCTAGCGGATGTATGTTATATTATACGTGACCGCGAATGAAAACTCAGGGTCGGTATATACGCGCTTTGAATGCACATATGGGAGTACGGTCCACTGCAGCCGCTGCTGCTGTTGCGGTTGAATGGTTGTATAATATATGTATATAGGATCTATATAAACGTGCGATGAACTAGGCGGGGCTCTCTGTGACAAAAGCTTGATTTCCGTGATTACAATCTTGGTTTGACAAAAATTTTTTAAAACTAAATATAGCTTATTTTTCTTTTTTCTTGAATTTTTTATGGTGTGTGTGTGATAAATTTTTATTTGATTTGTACAATAATGTGTGTTACAGTTATTGATGTATTTGTATTTGTTGTGGGGTTTTTTTTATTATTATGAAAATAAATCAAATTGTGAGATTACCGATGACATGTTTGATAGTGCAAAAAAGCTATAAATTAATTATAAGAAGATAATTAAAGATGAGTTTTTTTTTAATAAATCTGAGATATTCAAAATATTTTTCACTGATAAATCTCATGTATCATGAAAATTTACAAAATTTATATCTAATACTTTTTTAGACAACATCAACACACATACACACATGTAATAGCAATATTCTCCGTTGTGAATCCATTATTTTTTTTTTTTCTTCATAAAAGTATAATATATAATCATACACGCTACGCTGCGCTTTTCTTAAGAGCTGCGCGCTCGGCGGCGCGCACACGCTGCAATGTTACGCTTGTCCGCTATTTGCGGGCATCATTCAAACGCAAATAAGGCACGAACGCATGTGTATGTACAACTGTTTTACAAAGCACAAATTTAACGATCAATTTAAAAATATATACAAGTACATATATATCTATGCTTATAACTATATAATACAATTTCCACGCGCCAATCTTAATTATGTACTCTTGTCACATGTTTGTATTATTTCTTACTTCTGGTATTGTTTATCGTTTAACCAAATTATTCATTTCATTTTTTTAAAATACTTATTAAAAAAATTAATTTAAATGAATAAGTAAATAAACTTAGCGGTAATATTTTGAAAAGTAATAAAGCTTTATAGAAAAATTATAGGACTGCTCTAATTATATTTTGTTTTACTTCTTTCTCTTCTGATTTCGTGAAGAACAAAAATAAAAAAAATTATCCTTAAATAATTAATCACGGATTAAAAAAAAAATAATAATAATAATTTCGTTATCAATTTCTATTAAAAACTAACATCTTGACTTTTCTAAAAAACATCCAAAACTCACACAAGGAACTTACTTGAAAGCTCAAACATAATTACAATACGTAACATACCTTACATCAAAATATAATCTAATCAGTCCCCCAACTTCATAATCTCGCAGAAAACCACGATTTTCGCGAAGCTAGGTACATTATGCTCTCGTACGACGAATAATTGCATCGGCCTTGGTCGCGGATAGCCGCACGCGTTACACATATACCTATACACATACCTACACTCTATCTATCTCTCCCTCTTAAATACATCACATACACATATACATACATAGTCGATCTGACTCTCTCATAGAGAGCATACAGTACCTCTTAGAGCGTATTATACGCAGCAAAGGTCGTTTCACTTGCGGCTGCAACAGCAAAGCAGCAGCAGCACCACAGGGTTAATACACTCGAGCGCACTTTATACCTCCCTCCTTCCTTCTTTCTCTCTCTCTCTCTTTTCTCGTCTCACCAAGTCACCACACTTGGCATAGTCTCGCCTGTAGTCGCATATATATATATATATATATATATATATATATATATATATATATATTAACTTGGCTTTTTGCACCCCGTCGTTTTCACTCTGCGATATATAGGACCCACACACATACATACATAACTATATACGCATGCAGCCTCTCTTTTTCGCGAGTATGTATGTATGTATGAGACCGCGAGTCGTTGACCCAGATGTAAACAGGTATATGTGTGAGTGTGTGTAAAAGCCGGGCGCGCCGAGTTTGGCGGGAGAATGGACAGGCAGGTAAGCAAGTATAAACAGCCTATATATCGAGAGAGAGAGAGAGAAAGATTCCGTTCTTGAAATCGGTACATATACCGGTATTATACCACTCGTTTTGTCCGTTCGATATATATAAGGTTTACCTCTCTTCTCGATTTTTCTCTTTCTCTTTATTTTATTTTTATTTTTTATTTATTTTTTTGCAGACTTTAATGCCAAACTCACGTTTGCTTGACAGTAGATATTGTATTTGCAAGAGTGCAGCATTTTTATTTTTATAAATATCGAAATGAAATTGCAATTAGCATTGCAGGTTAATTATCATACTGTTAAACTTGTATGTTTATCCAAAGAAATTAAGCTAACGAATATATAATTATAAGAAAGAGAGATAAAATCTAAAACATAACAATTTAAATTCATTAAATTATCAAATCGATAAGTATACCTTTTATCTATAAAAAAAAAATAATGATAATAACAATAATTATCGTCATTAAAAATCCGAAATTTTCTTTCTGCTACGATATATAAAAGATAAAGAATATAAAATTTTATAAAGCACAACATTATCAGCCCTTTCCTATATATATACTATACTTATACTTACCGCTAATAATTTTCTTCGGCCGTTAACCGAGACATTATATCTATATACGCGTTCACCGCCACCACGACAATTAAAACGTATAAGCACACGTACATACATACACACACACACGTACTACATATCATTATAATCTGCCGTAACGCAATTAAGCAGCCTCGACTGTTGCTCTCTTAAAAAGTAGCCGCTCTATTACTGCTCCTACTGCTGTATATCTAAGAACAACTTAACCAAATACTCTAGTGTGTGTATGTGTATGTTTGTGTGTATGGTAATGCTATGCGTGTTTTACCTTTCTAAATAGATATTATAAACCCTTTGCGTGTATGTATATGTATGTGTGTATAAAATGCACGCTTCGATTAATAAACAATGCGCGTGTATAGTGTATATATACCAAATGCTTGAACTTATAATGCTATATCTCGATGTAAGGATATTGCATATAATATAATATAATATATATATAGATGCGTGCACCGAACCACTTCTTCTCGTTCCACATGATCGTTCGAGCATGACTGCGAGCTTAGAATCTTTTTTTTTTCTTTCTTTTTTTTGCACACTCTGAGTTTGTGTAAGGAAATGTTGAGGTGTATACTGGTAATATATATATATATATATATATATATTATGTGGTATTATTGAAGTTAGATTGATATTTTTGTTTATAGGTATACATATAAGAGAATGTGAAATGGCTTAGTCGCCTAAGTGTTGGATTCGTAATCTACTGGTTGTGGGTTCGATTCTCGACATTGGTCAGATGAAAGACATTTCGGTTTAATTTTCGTAAACTTGAAATATACTTGCTATAGAGTATCATAAAGGTTTAAAAATATTTTATAAAATATATATATACTTGGTACTCTTTATTACTTTGTTTTTTTAATTTTTATTTTATATGCATTGTTATGTATTAATAATATTATTATTTATTGTTATTTTCTGAATAAAAAAATAAAAATCATTTATCAATTTTTTTACTGAAAATTTAATACAAAACTTATTTATTTAACTTCAAGACAAGATAAAGATATTTTTTTTAAATAAATATATTATTCTATTTGCACAAGCTATTCATGTTAAAATACTAAAAAAAAGAGAGATACACAGCTTTCACGTGGCAATTGATTATTAAAAATCTCTGAGTGATGTCTAAAAATATAATAAGAGAAAAAAAATCAAACAAATAAGTGTAAAATAGATAATCGCCACAGGAGCAATATTGACAAGCGCACACACACACACGCAAGCAAAAGCCGCATGAGAATTGAAAAAGATATAATCCTTTAGGGAAGAAAATATGCGGTGTCTCTAATGCCCGCAGCATATTTTATACTTATATAGCATACGCCAGATATATTATCCTATATCCTCTAATTTAATATAAATTTTACCAATCGTTGTTATATAAACCATACATCACTGCATTTTCTTTTCTTATTTTCACTTCGATTGTTTATTCGACTTTTTTGTGTATACTTCACTTCGCTTCTAATTACATCTTCCTTCTTCGTTTTTATCGTACAGCCAACCGCCTATACTAATTCAATTAGACCGATCGTCCTTGCGCTTTTTGCTCATTGGTTAATCATCCAAGTCTCCGTTTCGAGAGATCGTTCTCGTTGGAGATTTTATAATAATTTCTGAATTTATGCTTAAAAAAAAAACTTCCAACCATTAAAATATTTATTAAAAATTCCTTTTACCTGTAAAATTTTTTTTAAATTAAAATAAATAAATAATAAATATTCGATCAAGACACACAAAGTAATCCATTGATAACTTATAAATTTTGTGATCAATGGACTGTAACTATGCGTACGTCTATCTCAATCAAAAAATGTTAAATGGGTAGGGTCATCACACACACATATATATAGCTATAACATTATTAACCAGTCACAAATAAAAAAAAATATCATTAGAAAACCGACAGTCTCTCTTATAATTAATTCAAAACACATTAGCATTAATAAGAGTTGAATATATCAAATTCTCTCTTTTTTTTTTTTTATTTTTTCGTTTCTTTTGGCGCGACAAAAAGTCGCCACTAGTGACATATAGCTCTCTCCTTCTCTCTCTTTTTCGGACACATCGCATGAGTAGAATTCTCAAAGTCAATCGATTCCCCTTCCTCCTTCCCAAAAAAAAACGTCAAGAATCATAAAGACGAAAAATAACGAGTTAAAATCATATATACATACATTTACCTAACTAATATTAATTTGTATTAAGAATGAAAAAGAAGAAGGAAGAAGAGGTGGTATGTAGAGAATATATCAGTGGGTAGTATAGATTTCGTAAAAGGTCCAGCAACTAGCAGCAGGACAACAGAGTGTAAAATCGCGAAGGCGTTCATTCTCTCTCCTAATACAGCTTCGAATCGTCCGGTATAAATATAAATGCGTGTGTTACAAGCTCTTGTAAGCTCGCTCACACTAATATACACACACACATATACTTGCAAAGGAGAAAAAGAAAGACATTAATCGAGGGTCACGCGTGGGTGCAGCCCACCACCGTTTTTTTCTCTCTCTCTTTTTTTTCTCTTTTTTTTTACTCAGTTGTACTATCGGACATGTATCAGTGGACACGTCACGCCTATAATGTCGATGGCCCCTCATTCCCTCTTATTCTCTCGCTTAAACTTACGACTTCTGCTAAAAAAAAATCAATTTTTCACTGTGGATAAATATTTTCTGAGCTATACTCTCTTGGATCATCTTTTTTCCTTTTTTTTATTGGTAGCTACTTCCATGTAAGGTACGATGGATATTTGTTTGCTTGGAAAATAAAGAGAAAGAGAGTCCACTGACGTTTTAAACTTTCAAGGTCAATTTGCTTTGATAAATAGAGCGCGTATATACTTTTTTCTTTCGATCAAATGATCTATGCGTTCATATATAATGATTGAACTTTATATGAACGATTCCAAGACAAATAAATTTCGAGCGCAGTCATAAAATGTATTTTGAAGCGTTATAAAAACTATACGCTTGTGTGAAGCATACTATTTTAATATCGGAAAGATTAAACTTTAAGTATATACGTAGGTATACCTATAGCAAATGAAAATGTAAGGAAAATGGATGAAATGTATCTAAGAAAGAAAAAGAGAGTTGAGTTTATGAATACGTCGTAGTATATGTATATATTAAAGCTTTGGTGACTTCTCATATAGGGAGACTTAAGTATAAGTATAGTAGTGAAAAAAGCCATCTGTAAACTAACTCTTACATTTATGTCTTCATACCGGATCCTCATTTATAATATGAGTATTATATGACTACGAAAGTATAACGAAATATAAGTATGTATATCACGAAAGTAAGAAAGAAAAAAGAGCTGTGTGTCTGTGAACATAAGGCACAAGGTCTGAGGTAAGACGCGTATAGCCAATCTGCTAAGAGAGAAAAAGCTAACGATGCTACTTTTTTTTTTCTTTTCTCTATTTTCGCTGTTTGACAAAGTCTCGTGTTTTTAATTTTTTTATTTTTTTTTTTTTTTGTGTTACGTATATAGGTGTAGCTTTAGAGGATTATAGATGTAAGTTTTGAGGAAAAAGAGGAATAAGCTAGTGTGTTATATACTTTAAGTTGATTGAAAAATGAGTGAATGAATGCTTTCAACGTATTATGTATAGGAGAGAAGAGAACTGAACTTGATTTGTTTTCAATAATTTTTTTCTCTTATTTAAATTAATGAAATTAACAGAAATTTAAATTCTTCATATTCTCAAATAACATATCAATTCACTTATCAGCAAATATAAAAAAAAAAAAAAAAATAAAAACAAGCCATACTTTTTCTCATACCCTCCTTAAAAAAAAAAACTTTAAACAGGAAACAGAACTCAGAATATATATGTGTATCAAGTATTTCTTACTCGAAAACGCTCTTGACCTCCTGTCCTCTCTCTCTCTCTTACACACAGCTGTAGGCCATCAAAGTGCTGATGAGAGAGAGTGAGGGGCGCCATACAACAGGTTGAAAGAGAGAAAGGGAGAGAAGTATAAAACGCGATTCGCACGGACGGCCAACGCTTATATACCATATACTATATACGCGTACTTGCAATCTAAAGAGAGAGAGAGAAGGAAGAAAAAGAGGAGGAGAAGGAGAAGGGAATTCCGTTATCTCAAAACGAGTATATAGATATATATTGTAGGACGCGAGGAATGAGAATGAGTGGGCCCGATCGAGCAGAGAGAGAGAGAGAGAGAGAAACTGTAGTCCCCTTCTGGCATATGTACCTACATTTTGTTCTCTTTCTCCCTCTCTCTCTCCTTTCTCTCTACTCGACCATGTACACATATACACACAGACACGTATCTATATACTTACGCAGTTTGGTTTTATTTTTCTTTTAGAAATTGTTTTCTTTTTTTTTTTGCAATCGCTTATCGATCTTATAACGCATCTTTGATATTATACAGTTCCATATATGAGTATTGATAAAAAAATCAATAGGCTATACATAAAATGAACTCTGATATATACTGGATTTGTTTATGGTGTAAAGTACCAATGATCTTTTAGTTCCTCGAATTATTAGTGACGCGATTGATAAGAGCTAATCTATATTATACTCTGCTATAATATAGAACAACACAGCTGTTGTTATCGACGGATATACTATATATATTTTCTAATATATACTTTCACGATATGTAAATACGAAATTACTATATAGAATAATTTATAAAGCTGAAACGTAATTATTATAAAACGAATTGTAAGACTAATTATGAAAAATATAGCGTGTCTGATTTTTTTTAAGTAATGATTACACGTAACGAGCTAGAAATGCTTATCTGTACAATTTTTTTTTTTATTTTGCTGTTACATGCACGAAGCGTAAAAAAAATTGTAAATCGTTAAGTTTGTATTTGCCACTTGTTGAACAATGAAAACCACTTTTGTCTATCTTGTATTATGATTTATCGATCTATATAATCTATAATAATATCGCGTGAGTGTGTGTTTACAGTAAAGTTAAAGTGAAATTAGTGTGATATAGTTTATATCTGATTTAAATTTGACGTTTGTTTTAAACAAAATTAAAATTTTTAGATGCTATGTTTGTGTGAAGATTTGAATTTGTATAAAGAGTGCGAATAGATAGGTACTTAGAAATGAAAATGTAAACGATTTACATGATCAATGAAATTTAAACAATTAAGACATTCAATTTTGTATGTGATAATGAACAAAGATGCTATTGATATCGTAAAACAATTCTGATTTAAAATAGTTCATCATCGAGAATCTGTTTATTTTCAAATGGATATCAAGACGTAAGCATCTCTTGAATAAAATAGATGAAAATGTTTTTGTCTTGCACAACTAAAACTGTTCTTCACACCTTATTTTCAAATAAACCACTTACTTAATTTTTTCAATAAATATAAAATCTTTTAAACGCTTATCGATAACATGGTAAACACAACTCGAAACTTGATCATTATTATACGCAGTCTTCGTCCTTTTTTGGTAATTCTATAATATATTCTTCAAATCATTGAACTTTTAAATCTATTCCCTCGTAAAATTGCCGTTTTTTTTTTCTTTAAATGGCATAAACTAAAATAAAAAAAAAAATCGATATGTAGGTATAGCTGGACTAGTGTATATATATACACTATACGGATAAGGAAAGTAGAGAGATAGTAGGTCTTTTCAATGATTACAGAGTCGTTCTATTACCCGAGAAGCGGATCTTTTTTTTTTTTTTTATTTTATGACTGAGTAACAGTAAGCTTATGAAACCAGCTATTCTACGTTACATACATACATACATACATACCATGTAATAAGATACGTTTGTATTACGGAAAATCGAACATATTTGAAACATGCGTGGTATATATAAAAACGAATCAGCTGTATTGCTGTATATTAGTCGCTATATGGCGATAAAAAAAAAAGCTTTAACAATGAATTTTTATTTACAGTTGTGTGACATGAGCTTATTATTCATGTATATACTATACATTTGTGATATAGTGATGTGTGGCTAAATGACACACAGGCCTTTTATCTTATCTTATATTCGCGAAAAGTCAGGGCTTGCTTCTGGACTGTATGTATGTGTGTGTGTGTGTGTGTATTGTGACTCTCTCCTCTTACAATACATGCTTGTTTGTGACGAGCTTTTATGATGGGACACCAGTTTTGTATTAATTTGAATTTATTTTTTGAGCTGATTTTCATCTTAAAATTAAAGTACATTACACACTTTTAGAATATCTTGAAATTTTCAAAAGCGACGCGCACAAATATTTGTATTCAGGAAAATAGGATATATATTATAATTTATATACGTTATTAATAGCATTGATGTGGTGAGTCGAGAAATGTGCGAGAAATTCTTTTTTTTTTTTTTTTTAATTATTTATAAAGTACGATTTATAATTGCGTTTTTAGGAATAGCTGTAAAATACATGTTTACGATCTAAGAGATATATTATAACGGTTTCAAAATGCGAAATATTAAATGTGTGTTTCTAAAAACGTTAGAAAAAGAAATGTATATAGCTAAAACGATCGAGTAAAAACGTTATAAAATTTACCGTACTATTATGCGTATAATTTATTTGTGATATTTTACTAAAACTTAACCGTACGTAGTCTATTTACAAAAAGAATTGTGTTACAAAAATTTTACCAATTTGCCAAAAAAAAGGTACAATTGCTTAATTTAATTTTTTTTCAATAAGTCTTAAATAAAAATTTAACTATTAATGGAAATTGAAAGGAAGCTCTAGTATTATACAATAATAGAGTGTACTACCTATAAGAGCGAAAGCTGCGAAATATTAGCGCGTCTTCTCTGCTTTTATATCTATTAATAAAGTCCAAAGAGACCTAGACCATTTCTATTTCCGCACGCACCAAAACTACTTCTCTTATACTCTCTCTCTCTCTCTCTCACACTTTTAACTCTCACATTTCTCCAAAGATTTTCAGTTTTCTCATTATACTCTCTCACACATCACAATTTCACCATTAAATTTTATATTATTTCCATTATTGATATATCACTTAACCAATACATATTAAATTAACACCTTAATAAAGATATTTCTTACACTTTGATTATTCAAACATTATAATTCTCATCTCAATATAGTAACGTATAATTAAACAATAATAGCATCAACAACAGCATATTAATTAATCTATAACGTAACTATAATAAAACGACCTATGAGATATCCATAGTTTTTGGTTCACATTACCAATCTCGTGTGCCACGACCTATATATAACTACACAGACACATTTATATATTATGCTCTCCATATTCACACAAGAGATAGAAAGAGAGGGAGAAGAAAAGGATCGCATTTTACCGATGCGGGAGACGCCGGAGACCTCACAGTAGTTAGTAGCAGCAGCAGTAGTATACAGCACAGTACAGTGCGGCGCACACAGCATTGGTGTGTGTATATATATATATATATATATATATATATATATATATATGCTCGAGGTCCGCTCCCCTGCACCGTTAGCCGTTTAGCATAACTTCACTTGACGTTCTCTTTCTCTCTCTCTCTTTCTCTCTCTTATATATACTTTTTTTTTCTCTCTCAAAACCGCTCCCGGCGCTTTTTAACTCGTCGGCAGTCAACTCGCGTGCATACCTACATACACACACGCACATGGTGCCCTTCTTTTTTTTTTACCTCTTCTCGCGTTTTAAAACATCGGCAGCTATTATTTTTTTTCCTCTCTCTCTCTTTCTCGATCCTCCACCTGATTTCACGCAAATATACCCATCTATATAGATATAGATATAGGTATTATAACAGAATAGCAAGCACGTGCATGGACTGTAACATCTTTAAGTCTTGTCGTCGTGTTTTTTTTTTTTTTTTTTATTTCTTTTGTGAACGTTTAATCGTTCACCACACCGTATTTATATTAAATTTATTCCATGATTTCGATGAAGCAGGTGTTACGCATTTGACTTGAAAGTCACTGTATATAGTGTACAGTAGCTATATACGAGAGCTTTTATTCTATATAGGTAGCTTAGCAATCACTTGATAGTAATAATAAAGTAATACCTGTAGCGTTTGAAGTCGATTGGATTCCTAAGAACTTTTTTTTTTTTTTTTTTGCAAGCGAATGTGATGGTTATCTATTGATAGGTATACCTACATGAGCTTTGTCTTTAAAAATCTATAGGTATAGCTTGTCTTATAAATGTAGCTTTGACAAGTGCATGTATGTATGTACACACATATTATACCACACGATACTTTCAAAGATAATAACTGCAAATCAAAGTTACAACAGACATCGATACAATATATATCAACTCAATAACTGATACGTATTGAAATCAATATCGCGGATCAATAATTGAAATATTAATATCGGAAGTAGATACCTACATAATATGTATTTATAATAGCTTATCTCACAGCTTAAATACTTTTTTAATTGATTATCCATTTTTTTATCAATCGTCACCTAAAATCCGTTTATCCATAGCGGAAAACCACACAGCAACAGAAGAAGGAAGAAGAAGAAGATGAAAATAGATGTTCCGCTAAAATACATTAAAGCTCAGCAGCGGAAGTATAACCACAGGGTATATATATATACGCATATACAGCCTCTTTCAAGTATGTATTTGTGGTGGTAGAAAGGTAAAGACAGACGGGAGGAGTAAAAGGGAGGCGCAATTACGCGAGGTATTTCATGCGATATATGCATGGTATAATATAGGCACATGTTTGCGTGGTTTTTCCTGAGGCGGAAGGTCATGGCAGGAGTAAATGTGTATGTGTGTGTATAGGATAACGGGTTCGGTCTTCTGGCGGTTGCTTTTCATATGTAGTGGGTATGTGTGTGCGTGCAAGTGCCGATGTCTGTAACTTATGCGATCTGATGGTATGTTATAAGAGATGCAAAAATTGAAGAGACTTATATTTTAAGTAATTACGGGTTATTGAAAGAGAAGTTGTATAATTGTTGTATACTGTACTATTGTGTTAGTCTGTATTAAAAGATATATATGTTTGTATGTGTGACATAGTCTGTATATAGTCATAATAGTTATGTGTCATATATGTTTGAACATACATTTCAGACAAAACTTTAGAAGATAGTGTTCTTTTTTTTTTTTTTTTTTTGTCGCGTGCTTTATAGTATATATAGTTAGCAAATAACGTTTTAACGCCATATAGTAGAATAACTTGAAAAAGCTTTTTGTGTAAAGCTGTAAAAGGAGATAATTGAAAAATAAAGAGATTTAGATACAGTCTTATCGGTTGACCAAATAATTATAAACTTTTAAGGAAAAAAAAAGAACCATACACAATGTATACGGTTTTTTTAGAATAATTTTTCAAAGTATCATTAAAGCTCACAACTTTACCTTAAAATTTCTCTTTCTCGTACTTATACCTTACACACCAAAAGCAAACGATATTTCGGTCTCAGAGCAGCAGTAGTAGCAGGCAGCTATATGTTCAAGAAACCGTTCAACGAGAGAGAAAGAGAGAGAAAAAGCACCGGTCAACTAGTGGTGTCTAGGGGGCTATACTATATAGATATAGACTATCTGTACTATATGTACGCGGATATGATTTATCGACGCGCGGACACGGCCTCTTTCGAGCTACCTACCTATACATATAATGCTTTAGATGCAATTGCACACCGGGTGAGGCCTCTTGAAAAGTTCTAGATATATATACAGTAGGGTGCATAGAGAGCCACGCCTAGACGAGCTGGTTCTAGTATCTATAGTAATGCAGCTGACCTCTCTTCTTATAATATATGTTTATATTGAAACGTATGGGTTATAACTTCCAATCTTGATTCGATATTATTTATGGCTCTCTTTCTCTCTGTCGATGCTTCTATTCTATTACGAACGCATTTAAGTACGGCTATGTTTTGATGAAAATTTTTTGATTAGCTCAATATAAAGCAATGAGTATGATGTAAAAATTGATTTTTAAATGCTTTTGCTAATTATTTAAAGAATTTTACTCAAAAATTAACTCTACGTTAAAAAAAAAAAACAATAATAAGTCAATTTATAAAATAACTTATGATACATAATAAAAATAACAATCTCGACTCGAATATAATCCATCAACGTCACATCAAATTTCATAATCTCGTCGTGTGAAAAAAAAAAAATATCTACTTATAAAAAACAACGGCGCATATAATGTACAAAAGTATAGCAGCAGCATTTCCCCAATTCTCACCGTTATAATATACTTATACTCGAGTACATTATATTACACTTGGCCGTAACCTTGCAATATATACCATATAGGGGAAGATGGGGTATTTTGAGAACGGGGTAAAATCAGAATTCAAGGATAATTCTAAAACAAAAAGAGATAATCAAACCAAACTTGGGGGGCTT
>JAPYZE010001418.1:0-22764 GCA_030522805.1 Leptomastidea abnormis | reverse complement strand
GTGGTTTTCAAATTATTTTCAATAAAATTAATTCCACGGTGATAGTTCGAACTTAGACGTCAAAAACTGTGCGTCCCGGACTTAATGGGTTAAAAAAATCAGAAAAAATAAATTAAAATATTAATTTATTGTGTTTGATCAATTTTTTCGCGACTACGGAAGAGGTGTAATATTTATAAAAAAAAAAAAGACCTTGTCTTTGAATTTTGGTGATGTAGATAATATAAAAAGTATAAGGTGATTACGTAAGCAGGATAACGTATATATATTTTGAATATTCATCGAAGCACCTACGCTTGCTCTCTGCGCTCAGTCATTATTAAAATAATTTTTTTTTTTTTTTTCACTACTTGAGACAACACGAGTTTGCTATTGTAAAATTGTGAAGAAAAAAAAGCAAAATTTTTAGATTGCTTGAACGTCTATTAAAGATAGCAATCTCGCGTTGTTGCTGTATATATATATATATATATATATATATATATATACATGTAATCTTATTTATGACATTTTTAGTCTGTAAAGATTCATGAAAGTAAAGAAGCAAAGAGTTTAGAAGAAGAAAAAAAAGAAAAAAAAAGTATGGTCGATGGAATGCCTTGCGCGAATCTACGAAATTCAGTAGATAAGAATCTTTGAGCACCTGCACTGTCTTACCCATTTCCAACCTTTACTACTTCCATATCGTATACATTCATACATATACATACGTATACACAATACTGAATGAACATTCAATTTTTTTTTTACTATTTATTCAATTAATTGCTTTTAAATATAATTCTTATGTCAATTTAATTATTTTTCTCTCTCATTGAAATAAAAGATTAACAACAATTCTACACGCATATAATAAATTTAAATAATCATTTGTCAGAACATGACTATAACTAATTACTATACATCTATCAATTAATCGATATCTCTTATTCATCCTAAAAAACATAAAAAAAAATTAAAATCAATCGTCCATGATACGATTTAACATAAGCAATATAAAGTCAAAAAATTCGTTAAAAAAGATAACCGCGATCTTTACAAGGTATCTTGAGCTTCTTGCGTTTCGGATATCATTAATCCGACTTGTAATCTTCTCTTCTAACGCCTCGGAAAGCTTAAAGTTCAGACTGAAAAATCACGTTTATACTCTGTGTGTTACTGTTTGTTACCGTTGATCACGAAAAGAGCGCGGAGGTTGAAAATGGGTGGGTGGTATTGGTCTCTCTATATTTCTCTTTCTCTTTTTCTTGTGTGAAATCGTGCTTATATACTACCTGAATCGGCGCGCGAAATCGGTAATGAGCAGTTGGAGCACAAACTGCCTATATATACATTTATATGTATGTATATACATTCTCTTCTCTATTGTACGCGTGAGTCATTGACGCAGAAAAGACTATGGTTGTCTCCGTGTGCTCACGCAAAATTCAATCTTCAGTGTATATTAAATTTATTATAAGTCTTAGTATAAATGTGTGTGTGTGTGTGTGTGTGTGTGTGTGTGTGTGTGTGTGTGTGTGTGTGTGTGTGTGTGTGTGTGTGTGTGTCTGTGTGGGTTATGCCGATTTTTTGCTGACTTTTTTTTTGGTAACGTAGAAGCAAGGAAGATGGTAGAACGGAGAGAATAATAAGCAAGAGAGATCACAGAGTAGAGAAGACGAAGATGACGACGACGTAGGCGTGAAGCAAGCAGACGCCAAGCGATCGGTGTACCCGGTATCATATACATATATACATACACAATTTTTTTTCGTTTGCTTTTTCTCGCGCACCGGTTTTTTAACGCGATTTCTTGGGTTTAACCCTTTTTTTGTTCTTTAATTTTTTATTTTGATTGGTTTGAGGTAATCAAAAAAGTATGTGTGTATGTATATGTGTGTGTGTGTGTGTGTGTGTGTGTGAGAGAGAGAGAGAAAAAGACATGGGAAAATTAAAATTGGAGAAGGAAAACAAGGGAGGACGTGGGGATGGACATCAGAAGAGGTAGGTGAACGTAGAAGAGGTAAAGAAAAGGTGGGTGGGGGGAGTAAGGACGATTGTTAATTAGAGGCGCTTTTATGTCACGATGCTACTACTCCGTTAAAGTTTAAACTCGGTGAAACGTCGTCGCTCAGAAGAAAGACGGAAAGGCTCGGTCTTCTCTGTTTCTCTTTCTTTCGTTCTACGACTTCTCAACTCCCGCGCCCCCCCACGTGTGTGTATCATTTAAGCAGGACTTTTATTTCACCAAGTGGCATGGCTTTTTAATGCACCGTGACCTCGTTTCGTGTACGTATGCATATATACTTATGCTCGCGTAATCAAGCGCAGAAAAGGGTTGTACGCATGTATGCATGATGCGCGTGGTTATATATTTCTCTCTGTGCAATTCAGGAATTTTCTTAGTCGCGAGTTTGTAAGACCCAATTTTCTTCTTTTTTTTCTTTTCTATTTTCTATCCTCACAACTGTCTATTTTTTTTTTTTTTGCCTTTCTTTATTTTCCCCACGCGAAGCGAGTTTGGAAAAGCCAATTGTTTAGTGTCTACTCGACTCGACGTGTCGTTTGTCCTAGAAGTGCAGACACACTCTCGCGTTCTTTTCTTGTTGGAAGTATATCTTATACCAGCTGGGAATTTTTGTCGCTTGGGAATCGTTAGTTAGATTCTATACTCAAGTTAATCTTGAAGGGGAGGTAAGAGGAGTAGAGAGAAAGAGAAAAAAAAAGACGGACTTTCACTCAAATCGCATTTTCTCGGAAGCTTTAAATGTTTTGTTGTAATTAGGGGAATTAATGGGTTTTTTTTGGTGATTCTTGCCTTTGTTCTGATTACGTAAATTTTGTCTTTTATTTCAAGGTATTTAATTAATTGGTATCTTATACGATATTTTGGTTTGATTATTGTTTCAATGATATTTTTCACACTGACTATCGATTAGTACTACTCTGTGATCTCGATCCGTCAATATATTACTATATTTTTTGGTCAGATAAAATTTACCAAGGATTAATAAAAAAAAGTAAGGCTGTTTAAACAATCGCGCGAAATTATGCGTAACAATGACGATGACAAAAAAAAAAGTTGACCTTATAGGTGAGCAGATAAAAAACAAACTGTGATCCAAGGAAAATATAAAAGCGGTAACTTCTTCTAATTATTCTTATTTTTCTTTTGGTCGAGTTTGATCGCGAAGCGTGAAATTTATAAACGAGGACAAAATTAGATTGCGTTATATATGCGTAAAAGCGTTATACAGCGCTCTTGAAACACGTAGATTCAATATGCTAATATTATTCATTAAAATTTTTCAATAAATTTTAATTTCTATCATAAATAATTTTAAAGAATATAATAATTAATATTATTAATTTAATGATTACTATCACAAGGGAAAAATAAGGTTTTAACGATAATTGAAACAATAATTTGATAATAACTGCATATATATATAATTATGAAAAATTAAAAAGCAAGACTATACATTATAATTATATCTTTTACTATCGCAAAAAAGTAGTAAAATGAATGAATAATAAATTCTTTGAAAATTTTCATACTTAGGTATATAGTAATTATCATAGATCAACAGCCACTAGAGTATCATACCTCCAAGCTTTCTTGAAAATAATAATGGAAACTCAAAAATTTTTTATATAAATACAAAATCTCGTATAAGTATCTACAATAACCTCAAAAATATTTCTAAAAAAGTAAAAACTAACCTCTTTTTTTTTTATAAATTCGTTTTTCCGCATCAAAGTCTTTCCTTATCCCACATAAACGTGCACATAGGTACATATCCTTATAGAAGCCATAAAACGTCAAGTATCCATCGTTGCTTATGGTATATATGTGTATGTAGATGGTAGATCTACATATAATACCACAAGAAAGTCGGCTCGTTTTACGAAGGGGGAAGGAGAGGGAAGGGGAAGGGGGTAAAGAAAGAGAGTGTACGTATTTTCCTCATGCGGAGGTCTCAATCGTGCAAAGCAGCGTCAGTCGATGATCGGACGACCGATCAAGTCTGACCGATACATGTCTCTATACATAAACATACACATACACATATACATACACACATGAGCGCGGGTGCGTATGTATATATGTATATATATATAAGCGACGTACAGCGCGGCGATGACCCGGAGTTTTCGAGAGTGCATTGTAGGCGGAGAGCTGGATATCGCGTTACGCCAATAAAGAGGAGGTTGAGATGAGGGATAGAGTAGTTTAATAAAAAAAAAAAAAAGAAATGAGAATGTTATAGTGGAACTAAACTAGCGTAAAATAGAGAGAGAGTTTTCTTTACGTGGTTGTATGTTAAGAAGGAAGAAAAATAATAATTATTAGCGGATAGAAAATCGTAGACGCTTTTTATATTATATACCTATACCTATTCATATTATTTAAAAACAGCGGTAATTGTTTGATTTTATTCTTTAATCTTGAGTCTAATTGTTAAAGTTTTTGGAAAAAAAGGATTACGCAGGTTTATTTACGATGATGCACAAATTTAAGAATGTGAAAGAGAGAGTAAAAAAGTATCTTACAATTGATTAATTTTGTTGACGTAGGTCTGTAATATCGCTATATAGGTAGAGAGGGTTGTTTGGTCTTGCGATATATGTGTGTAATTCAATATGCATCGATATGTTCTGTGTTTATCGATTGATTGCTACTGTAGTGGATGATATTGTATATATAGGTTGGACTGATAATTTATTCGTTATAATTTCATATAATGTGCTGCTATTTACAATGGAAGAAATAAATGAAAGTATAGGGAGTATACAGCTTTAGTGTGGCCGTTGATATTTATACAAATTCTAAATTTTTTAGTAAGAGTATGCTGCTTGGTAACTAATAGTGGCATTCAGCGCCACTTCATATATGACAGAAAAATTGAAAGATTGATCTTGTAGCCTTTTTATTGATATACGAGAGTACTTTTTAACAATATAAGTGAACAGATGTATATGTCAAATTTGAATGCAAGTTGAATTTTTTTTTTCGTTACCTTCTAAGAAAATTTACAAACGGTAATTGTTATATTGGGACAAAATTTATGGGAAATTTATGCTTATAAATATGTGACTACGAGTACCTTAAATAATACACTCATTCATACGCACAAAAATATTTTGCAATGTTGTTAAAGTACGCGTTAACGTATTTGTGAATAAATGACTAGCTTGCGTGTCTGACCATGTCATCTGTAACTACTTACAAAATGTGTATGGGGATGCTAGCGAATATGAGCTTTCAAGTCAGTTAAGTGCTTTTATTATTAATGAATTCAATTTAATATTTCTTAAAGAAAAGAAAAAAAGAATTCAAACATTGTCATCTCATTACAACTATAGTTCCCTTATACCATAAAAAAAAGTATAACAACAATAATGATAATAAAAATTAGAAGAAAAATAAAAAAAGAAAACATGTAGTAGCCACAATGGCAAATCAAAAAAAGAAAACGTCTAATCAGCTACTTTTAACATTGGATTATGAGGAGTGAGGGGAGGGGGGTGTAAAGGGAGGGGAAATAGAGCTACTGCAAACAATAACAATAGCGAGTAAAAACGCACAAAAGAAAATTAGTGGAAAAACAATTTCCTAGACCCATTATTTCAGAGGAACAATAACGATATATCTGGATGTGTAGTACACCGTGAGTGAGTGAGTGAGTACTCGGCCGACCGATGTTGAGGACGCGCACGCACGCGTATCCTATATATAATATATTTGTGACTGCTGCTGCTGTTGCTACTGAAAAACACGCCTAGATTGCTGCAGAAGAAATAAAAAAGAAAAGGAGGGAGGAGGGAAGTTGCAGAGGTCGAAGAAAGTTGTCTGCGAAGATAGTGAGAAAGAGAAAGAAGAGATAGATTTTATAAAGTTAATTTATATTTACTCGATCGAGTATAATAGACTACTTGCCGATCAGGATCGATTTCAATATATATATATATTTAAAAAAAATATAACATACGTATATAGGATAGGGACAAAGTGCAGAGGTGCGTCAAGGTGCAGCGGCGAAAGCTGAACAAAAACCACCGAGCGAAAAGAGGAAATTGGCTGTTTAGTGTGCTAAGCTTTTGATCTTTCGTGCAAAATAGGGAAAGACACTCTTTCCTTTTTTTCCTTAGTCGGATTTATTTATCGGCGGCACGAGAGAAAAAGAGAGAGAGAGAGAGAAAGAGCTTACCGTGCGCTTTCGGAGAATACCGAATGCAAATCTTCTATAAACCTTCCTTTTTTCCTCTTTTCTATACCGATGGCGCTGGTACTCTCCCAGATATCTACATGTATTCATTTATGCATATATCTGTGTGTGGGTATAATATGGATACTCAAGTCCGCGGAATTTCGACTAGCGAGTAATTTATAAGGCGATCGATGAATGGGGACGTAAATGCCCCCTCTGGTGATAAGGATTTCAATGGACACACGCTGTATAGCTATATATAGCGACGGAGAGAAGTTAGATGTATGCAAGATGGAAAATTCACGCGGTACTCTCTATGTATCTTACTGAACGTGTATATATATATATATATATATATATATATATATATATATATATATATGTATGTGTAAGTGTATGTCGCAATTTTGCGTTTTTGCATTAATGTGTGTGTTGTGAGATAGTATTATACAGTCTATTGGGGGAAGCTGTTAGATATATACCAGTATGGGATGGATGAGATTAGGTGTGAGGGTGAATGTCGGTTATGTATATTTATGAGACGATTTTCAATCGCTCGAATATTTATGTAAGTAGTGTTAATTTTTTTTAACAAAATTTTAATCTAGATGTACACGTGTTATTATAACAGAGTTGATGAATTTTTTTTAAGTTTTATGCACGTTAATTTATAATTATAATGAAATTTCTGAGAGATTTTTCATTCGTGACATTGATCTCAATTTTTAATAATTTTTAGCTACCTTTATCGATTTCGTCGATTTTACCGGTTTTAATTGATTTTAAACAATTTTTTTTTTAAATCGATTTTACAAGTGAAAAATCCCTTTAAAAATTTCATTTAATAAAATATGTAGGTACACCTATATTAAAATCGGTATTAAATTATATTTTAATCAGAATAATAAATTTCTTAATTATTCGTCAGTTTAAATCGAGTTTATTACAGATAAAAAATCTAACTTACTTACTCACTACCGACTAAAAAAAAAAAAAAAAAAAAAATCAAATTTCAAACTTTAGTCTAAAAAAGCATTAGCCAGAAGATGGCACAGAAGCTATGACTTTCGCGGCACGACATGAAGAAACGAAACAGAAGCAGTAGCGCATCAGTTACAGCCATGCAGTGCCACCACAGCGCACGAGCGCGCAATCGCGAATTATGGATACGACTTTTGTGTGCGCTGTAGAGGTACTTCTTGTGTATAGCTTACCGCAGTTCTATCTACTTATACATATATATGTATATACACATATACATACGTATATACATGCCATTGCAGGTTTGCAGTCGTAATTTCAGTAGCGCCTATACTTATAATACACATCAACGTTTCTTTATCTTCTTCTTCTTTTTTTTCTCTTTTAATCTCTTCCCTACTACACCGTTAAAAATTGTTGTTTTTTTTTCATTGCTCGAGTCACGAGAGCAGACGATTTGTTTACGGCATCATCACTCTATATAATTCTCGTATATGTATTCTGTATATAAAGTTTTCATTGCTTTCTAAGAAAAAAAAAATAAAATAAAAAAATGAATCGATTAATTTACGCTATTAAGCGCATACTAATATCAAATTCATTTTTCGGGGAAAAACCTGGATCGATTTTCCGATAATTAATAACATACGCTGTGGGCATCTTTATTAATTCGTTTGAAAAGCATTATCATCGTAATATAGGTATAAACTGTATGACGCCTTGCGACTGTGATTGCGTAATATTCGTTCAAAATTGTGCAATTGTATATTCCATATACATAGGTATAAGCAAGAAATATAGAGGTATCAAATAATGACCGTGTCAGAGTTTGCCTACTACTGATAATAATAATGATGATAATACTACGATTCCAGAAATTTTCACTTAATTCAGAATACAATTTTTCTTTTTTTCGCGTAGCCTAACTAACTTAATTCTAACTGCATTCTGGCTAGTAGAGCTCAATAATATTCAAATTCATAAAGTCGTGCAGTACGGAAGAAGAAGAAAAGTATATGCAAGATGATAATGCTTCCTATACCTCATCCGTCTTTTCACGACGAGCAAATCTTTCTTTTTTTTTCTACTTTATCGAGTTGTGATGAGGCGAGGAGTAGATCACGCGGTTTAATTTAGTGCATTGTGTGGGAGGCTGCATTACGTGTATAAAATTTTGTTGATCTAACTGAAATTTACGCGTTTGAGGATTAACTTTATCTCGAATATAGTGTGTGTGTGTGTGTGTGTGAGACTGCGTTAAATGCAGATTTAAACACAGCAATTGCATTAACGGCTTTCAATCAATAAAGCACTCACCGTATACGTTTTACACCATACATATACTCTCTCCTCTCTCTCTCTCTCTCTTTCTTTCTAATAGTTTTGCTGTCGTTATATACGTACACTGTAAGATAAAAAAGAAATAAAAGCTGAGGGCGTTTGATTTGCGATTTGTATTTTTTTATGCGACGGATGATTCTTGCAAGCAATGAATTGATCCGTTATATATGAATTCGTTGTCCTGTGAATAGGAAAGAGTGGAGTTACTGAAGATGGGGCTATATTATGCTTTGCTCTTTTCCTTCCTGAGCTATGGTCATTTGAATTTTTTTTACAAAATAAATTTATATCAGATATACCATATTAAATCAAATAGAAGCTCTTAAAATTATGAATTTTTAATGTGAAATTTAATTTAAACTCAAATCACTGTAACTTTGGATCTAAAGGACTTTACAAAAACGTGCGATTGTAACGATTTTTATCGATTATATACACTATTATTTTTTATTTATTTTTACTATTATAGGAATTCTTTTTTGTTGACTGATAAAATTATTATAGATAATTGTTTCCATAAGGTACCTATACATATAAACGTTACTATAATTGTTATTTTTCATCGCTATATTTACTCAAATTTAATTTCATCTCTCGTTATTATGAGCTTATAATCCATTAGGCAATATTATTTATGAACCTAACTTGCGCGATAAATAAATAATCTTCTCCACTTAATGAATCATTTTTCTAATCGACAATTTTTTGCATTTAACAAGATTCATTATCATCATTAAAGTAGTTATTACAAAGACGTAATGAACGTATCAATTTTATTTCTTCTCCCCCCCCTCCCGGCCCCCTTTTTCGATAAACATAAGAACTTTTGTGTATATGTAGTGTTCATTTAACTATTCAGATCTCATTTTTAACAATCTCATATAATTAATTTTTAATTCAGCTTACCATTGTAATACATCATTAAAAAAAAAAAAAAAAAATAATAATAATAATAAATAAAAAAAAATTGGCACTTCAAGCCGACAGTATTTCCATCTCAACGAACTTATAATAATAATCAGATTTTTCAATCGTTACCGATCGAATATCGATCCCTAAGCGCGTTCCTCCATAGCAGCATGTACAAAAACCGTGCCGCACGAGCTTCCACTCCCGTATACCAACCATAATCTAGAAAAAAAAAAAAAAAAAATAGAGATAGATAAATAAAAAAAAAAAAAAAATACTCACCCGTCGCGATTTCATAAGCGTTTTATCGGTTACAGAGAGTATGAGGATTGCGCGAGATTACCAGCCGGTGATTAACACCCAATCCCGAGTAGTTAGACGCACACACATAAGGCAGGTATAAGCGGCCGTTATAAAGCGATTCACTCCAGCGGTTTTATATGTATATAATATCTCGCCTAGTAGTATATATAGGCTTTGGCTCCCTGACGATCAGCTCGTGACCATAAATCTCATCTCACGGCAAAACCTTGCCACTACTACTACCACCATCTTAACGATTCTCCCTTCTTCCCCCTTCTCTCTCTCTCTCTTACTCCTGGTTTTCCTAAGTCCACATTATAAAGAGAGAGAAAGAGAGGGATCACCTTTAAGAGGGTCCTATAGCAGAAGCCTTGGGTAAAGAGGAGGGAAGGGGGGGGATCAAGATCTACCATGATAAATCCGCCAAAAGCAGGATGACGTATAGCGCCTAGATCAAGTGTGGGAAGTGCGTCGTTTCTATACACTATCACATATACACACACACAGACACACACACACACACGCACACACACACACTCACGCATCCTTGTGGCGAGAGCTTCCGTCTTTCAACAAAATTTGCTAGATCGAACGCGTGAGTTTATATATATATATATATAGTAAATATAAATACCTAGCTATATTATCGTAGGAGATATCGTTAGATCCGCAAAAAATCGATCTTTCTCTCACTATATACTCGATCTATACCCGTAGTAAACCCCCTTCTCGTCCTATAAGGATATATATCTCTGATAGAAAGAGGCCCGTAGGGCTGCTGCTTCAGCTGAGCGATATCGCGAAAATGACGCGTCTTCGCCACGTGAGATAGATAAATAGAGAAAGAGAGAGACAGAAGGGCTAGGAGTAAAAGGAGGAAGAGGAGGAGGGTAAAACTCAGGTGTGCTAAAGATCGCGTGAGCTGCATAGCTGCGCTCGCGCGGGTAATCGATTGCGAAATTGGAGAGATCTAGTCGCAAATACTCTGCTCTGCTAAAGTGAAGAGGAAGAGGAACGAAGAAGGGGGAGGGGAGGGGACGGTATTTGCAGATAGAACTCCAGTTAAAAAGAGGGTAGGTAGGTAGACTTCTCTTTCCAGCTTATATATATATCTCTCTCTGGTCTTCTAGATATCGATTGCTTCTGCTGCTGCTGCTGTTATTTTCGCGAGCGCGCTGATATATATCCGCGTACTCGAGCGCGAGCTAAGGGAGAGTAAACTCTACGTTAAAAACATCGATGTTGAGGGAGATAAGCTATCCGGGAGCTTATACGTTGCTATAGTATTGGTGGTAATGGTGGTGATGGTGGTAAAGGTGGAGGTGGTGCTCCGATTGAAAATAATTGCGAGCAGTAGTATATAACTGCGGAGGCTATACGGGCGTCAGCATATATAAGCCAATTAGATGAGTCGCGGGAGTATAAATATATATAGGGATGAAAGGAAGGGGCTGCTGCTGCTGATGCTGTTGCTGGCTAGTAGTGTACAAACGTATTTATTATAAAAAGACACCGCAGTTTTATCTTATAAGAAGGTCATTAAATTATTTCGCCTTGTAAGATATATGTATATTCGAATATGTGTACTTATAGATATGTATATAGGTATAGATAAGTAAGTGCAGTGTTACTCAATTTTTTATTTTTTTCATCCGATGCTTTGAACGCCATCCGAGATCCGAGAATTCATTACAATGTGGAGGATAAAATGGGGGTGTAAGGAAAAGTAGTAAAAAAAATTGGTTCAAACGATGCGCTGATTTGTTTTTGCGAAGGAAATCTAAGGATCCGCTCTGATAAATATTCACATATAGTTATTATACATATGCATTGATCTTTTATATCGTTAAAATCAAATTGAATTGTATGAAAAAAAAAAAATAATAATAAAAGAGAATGATAATATTGTATGGTCGTTATAATATGATAGAATTTTAAATAGGCAAGCTTGCATTAAGAAGCGTTGTAAAAATTATAATTATGATAATAGAACAAAATTTATGCATTGATATAAGAAAAAATGAAAAATTTAAAATAATAACAAGCTAATATTTTTATTGTTACAGATACGAAATCATCCGAAAATAAACTCCAATCCATCAAGTAAAACGAAGAAAGAAATAGTTCTATTTCCGAAGTGATATGATTGTCCAAGCTTATGAAATTAGTCAGCTTCACCAGAATCATCACCAATGTCATCAGATCACAATTACCAGCAAGACTGAAAAAATTATATTAAAAAAATAGTGAATCAAGAGACATAAAGTGCAAGCATCTTTTATCATAAGGACGTAAAGTTAATAATTAACTGGAATTAGATATATATTAAAAATATCATCAGGCTGGCATAAGTGGGTGAGCTGTACCAGCAGCTACTGTTAAGCCGCTGGAGAGCAGCGGATCGTCCGAGCGGAGGATGGACGTTGGGCCGGGGGCCGCTGATAGCTCGCAGCAGCGGCGGCCACCTCCCAGAAATAACAACAACAACAACAACAACAGCTGCAACAGTAGTAGTAGTAGCAGTAGGAGCAGCGGGCCTAAAGCAGGCCTAACGAGGTAAAATATATATCATATGGATGCCCATGGCTGGAACCTGGCCGAGATGTGCCAGCGCTATCACCACCACGCAGGCGTCGTCGCCGCTGGTGGACCAAATATGCAGCAGCAACAGCACCAGCAACAACAACAGCAACAGCATCCTCATCATCAACACCAACAACAGCAGCAGCAGCAACAGCAGCAGCAAGCTCAAAGTGGATCCGCGCATCAGCAGGCTGCTGCTGCAGCAACGGCGGCTGCTGCTGCTGCTGGCTCACCGGCACGCGAGCAGGCTCATACGCCCGGTAGCATTGTTCAACAGCAGCAACACATTGACCAGCCCAGTCCCTCCTACTCTCATTACACGTAAGTTATGGTCTTCTCCGTTACCACTACCACCATCATCTTATGTATATACCTATATACTCTCTCTTCCTCGCTTCATTTCTTCTCGTATGTATCCTCTTCTTCTTTTTCTTTCTTTATCTTCTTCCTTCTTTCCTCTATACTACTTGTATATACGAGATCGCAGCTATATGGTGTAGCTTATATACTCCACTAGCTTCTCTCTCTCTCTGATGCCCTAAAAGGTAAGGAGGCACCCGCTCTTAATTACCTCCCTTCCCCATCCATCCCCTCTTGGTCCAGCCAGTTTCTCGCGCGTTCTACTCTATCTCTCTCTTTCTACCTTTCTTTTCTCTGCTATATAAGTTCCTCGCCTACGTATACCTTATGTGTTGTATGTACACTCTGCTTTTGTCTTGGTTGCAACGTGTATATATATAAAGCGGGTGAAACACTCAGCCTTTTCTTTTATTTTTACTTTTTTGCTTAAATGTTATTGCTACTGAGTATATATGCGCGTCCCTTCAGTAACCATCAAAAAAATAAATAGATTAATTTCTTCTTTTTTTTTATCTAATTTACATGCTAGCTTTTTTAGCTGTATTACTGATCTTTTTAGTCCTGCAAACTTTTTAATTTATAAATTAAAATTTAAATTATTTAATTATTTGCATGCTATTTAATTATTAGATAATTTTTAACAATAAACAACAAATATAATTGTCTAATCAGCAAACGATATCTTTCGTTATCTTACGTAGTCTTAAACATCACCTAATACACAGAGCATTGTACGATATATACCTACCTATATATAAAGTTGCGCGTCGCGATTGTCCTCTAGTTCTATACAACCTTAACGCTTTGGAAGAAGAAGCGGCTTCATGAGCCTATACAACCAGTGCAGTAGCATCAGCAAGCTATATAATACCAACTCTTTCGTTCTCTCTTTCTCTCCTAAGCGCGGCTCGTTTGAATCCTGTATGCAGCGTCGCTCTCAGGATGAGGCTCTCTTTCTTTTTCTCTCTCTCTCTCGGATTTGTTGCTCGACGTGGCGCGATTCATAGCGACGCCGACGCGTCGAGGCTGCCGTTTTTCCCTCGTACGTCGTCTCTTCTTCTCTTCCATCCCCTGGCGCTTCTTTTCTCTTTCTCTTTCTTTCTTACCTCTTCTTCGTATACTTGAGGTATACCGTCTGTTCTAAGGTCCGAGCAGAGGTCTTTCGAATAGAGAAAGAAAGAGAGAGAGAGCGAAATAGGCGACGACACAGTACTTTACGTCGACGCGTTCACTGTAGTTGGGACACTGTATAGGGCTCTTGAGAAAGATCAGCTTTTCCGCGTGATAAATCCTCTCTCTTTATGGGCAATTTACCGGCGATCCGATCTTACAAATGGAGTCGATACTGTCGAGCAAATCAGCGCCCCCTTTGCTTTCTCTCTTTTTTTTTTTTTTTTTTTTTCACTTAAGGACACATCCCTCCAACCGACCCGTAAGAGCAAAGGATCGATAGGAAGACAACTGAGAGGAGAGCGAAGAAGAAGAAGAAGAAGGTCCAAGATCTCTCGCTGAGAAATTGATGGGCGCGAGACTTGAAAGTAACGATCTTACGGGAGTGCTTTTATACTGTGTATATGTTTATATATGTGTGTGTAACCACACTATGTAAGTGAGACTGGACTGTTTGCAAGAGCATACATAGTTCATGTGTTTATAGTATAGTTAAGATTGGCTATATAGGTACTCTTGAAAATTATTTCTTCATTTGTGATTTCGAGTTTAACTAGAATGTACGGGTTTTACTTATTATCTTAATAGACCAGTACAATTAATGCTATATTTATGTTTCATCTTGCTGTGAAAAAAATTATATTTAATTATTACTGATAAAAGCAAGTTCATTAATTTTTGGCATTTTTGCTTTTTCAAAAAAAAGCTTAGTAACAGTGAAAATTTTCAATTCGGTTTTTTTGTTGTTAAATTTTTCTCGACGTTTTTTATTAGAATATATTTAAAATTGTATGTATAAGAGTACAGTTATAAACTTATAAGCCTTTTAAAAAATAAATTCTTTATCAATATAATGCCAAACATTACATAATACCGATTTTTCACTGATTACATACATCAGCTTATATACACACATACACACACATTGTTTACGTATGCACGCGTAAATGACCGATCGATTGATCGTCTACTTGCATACATAAAAATCAATAAAAATTCTGAAAGTTACAGGAAAGCACAGGGAATATGGGTATATGCAAACGCGTATCATCATCTTCTCACTCACTGATACATTCGCGTGTAGTATAAAATTCAAAATTACAGCATTTATACCTCTCTTTTTTTTGTCTTGTAACTCCCTTTCTCTCCCAGCTTTTATAAAAATCAACTCCTTCGTTCCGATACTTCATCCTCTCACCCTCATCCTTATCCTTTAGCTTATTATGTACTTCGTAGCGTTAAAATCAATAAGCCAAATACACATGCATATACTCACACATACACACACAACACACAAAATAAGGATAAGAGTCGCGATCGATAACTCGCGCTTGCACTTGGCGATTTTGCATGATGATGATGATGATACTTGCGCGTCGCCTGAGGCCTCGCCCGTGCTAAAGCAAACACACGCGCATCTTTATGTGTGTAAGGATGTATACATATATATGCGATGTAGTATGCGGCACACGCCAATTTCCGCAAAAGCAGCGATATATATCGGTGCATATATACGACGGATGTAAGTAGAGAGAGATAGAGGCGGGAAAAACGAGCACTGCATTATCACGTGTGTATTTTCAATAAAGTCGAGAGCCAACCCCTTTTTGCGAAAATTGTGGACTGAACAACTGTGATGTGGCTTATGTTGGATGAACGAGAATTAAAGAGGAGGAGGAGGAGAAGGAGGACGCCGCGGGTGATCCTGTTATTAGTGCAGGACCCCTCCGATTAGGAGGGTACATGAGTGGGGCCTCCGATATATATCTCCGGAACCGTCTTTGGAGAAAATTACTGCGATGGGATGGGCGGGACCCGGGATGTTTGGCTAGAGCAAATCGCCAATCGGATATGGTGATGCGTGATGATCTTTGAGGATGCGCGGCGCGAGGAGCGAAGTTGCTTCAACCTTTTTAGATTATATACATATACTCCAGCGTCGTTTTGTCCTCTTGCTGAACGTTTTTTTTTTTGTCTTTTAATTTTATTTTTATTCGATAAGTCTGTGTAAAAGTAGAGAATAAAAAATATATTGTACACATAAATAGTTTTTTTCCGCTTTGAAGTACTTTGGCTTTCGACTGAGAAAATATGTTTATGGAGAAATATCAAATTCTTATAAACGTTATGTCTTAGACATTGATGGATAATTTTTTATTTAAGTTATATTGACGAGATTTAAAAAAATTTACAAAGGATATTAATATCTAATTAATTGACAAAAACTTTTTTTTTTTAATTTCTTTTCTTTTTAATTTTCATAAAAGTTTTTATAGTGGTAATATATTTTGGCTGATTAGTATATAAAAACGTTCGCTTTAAAATAACAATGTATTTGTTAATAAGGCAAATTTGTAAAAGAAAAAAAAAATAAGAAATTTACAAATTTTACTCGTAATATTTGCAAATTTAATTTGATAATAAGAAGTTTCGGTAATAAAGTATGTCCTTAATGATAAGATGATGAAGATAATATAAACTTAATAATTACCCACGCACCATAATAACATTATACGTTTATAATAATACATGCTAATACACTGTAATGAAAATTTAATCTTACTAACAAGTTTACACTTTTTTTTTAATTACGCAGACATATATATTTCAAGTTATTAATTGGACAAAATATACAAGAGAAAGACTTTATATGAGCCTGTGTGCAATGGAAATTTTGTTACGGGTATATTTACATTATATATCTATATTTTCCCTTAAAGTTGTAATGCGTAAAATGCTACGTCTAGTTGAGTAGCTTTTTTATTACGCAAGCCATATATTCCAATAAATGCATGTATTAACATGTAAATAACTTTTCACGCTTAAAAGTAGAAAGATATAAGAAAAACCCAGAGAAATAAAAAAAAATTTCTAATTGGCCATATAGAATACATATACAACGTTTACACCTCGTGTGTCTGTATGTGCATAAACTTTGTTTCCGACTGTCTCTGACCATATGGTAAAAAAAGATAATAAAAAAAAAGGGTAAAAAGAAGAAGAAGAAGTAAAAGAGGAAGAGAATAGAAAAAAAGTACACGTTCGCAGACAGCGTACAATTAGCTCTTTTGGATCTTTCATAATTTTCTAGAATTTTCGCGTAAACGAAGCGTGGAAATAACCGACACATATATGCACACACACGCACATATATGGTGGGTGTGGATATATAACATGTGAATTATCAACGCCAGATTACAGAACATACACACACACTTACACATACACTTATGGACGTACGTTTTGTAAGATCGTTAAAATTATCCCTCGACCATGACTTATACTCAAGCTCGAAATAAAATAGCGTTGACAGCACTTATTTAAATTCGATAAACTGTAATTATGCTTTATAAATATTATTTGTTTTTCAATTTTATATTCCATGTCTTATAAATATATACACTTGTACAATTTATAATTATCAATCATTGGAAATTTAATCGAGCATACATTATATCAGATTTTTAAATAATATCAAACGATATATTAACACACAACCACCAACATGATTTTTTAAATAACTAAAACAAAAAAAACCGTAAAACTTCTATACTTCAGCAATTCCATTACCAATAATAAAGTCCTTAAAAAAAAAAAAAAATTGATCAAATTTGGTAAAGCATCAAACTCGCGAGTAATACTCCATAATTACCGTCTAAAGTGATTTTCTTCTCCCCTCCCCAAAAAAAGCTCCAATTCTCTCTCTTTATCTCATTACATTGCATCGCATTGTAGTCGAAAAGAGCCGCGCTTACTTATATTATATATTGCAGAGCGTTATATGTTTATAAGTCATCCGGGCGCAGACGGTCACGCTTACCGCCTACGCGTCTCGTCGCGGCTGACGCGCCACAACTATAGGATAGAGTGTGTATAGGATATATGCATATGGCCACGTAAAGCTATATGCATAAAACGCTACATCCGCTTATATATATGTATATCATCAACCAAGAGTAAGATTTTTGGTAGCTCTTGAGCGTTACAGTACTATGCTTCGATGCTGATTCGACCCAAATTTTTTTTTAAAACTTTACTTGCTATATACTCAAGTATGTATCTCATGATTTTGTATTCGGTTGTGACTTCAGTGAGAGTATAAGATTTTTTCATTCTTGTAACTTCTTTTCGTCGCAGTCGTGTGAATCGAGGCGATGCTGTAAATGTTTAAAGGTCTTGGTAAATGGGATAAATAGGTATATATGTATATGTATATGTATTTGTTGTAGGCTATTATGAAGTTTAGTCCGCTTAACTGCGAATCGGTATAGTGCTCTGCAAAGAGCCCGTGTGAAAAAAATTAGTATGGCTACAGTCTGGCTAAAGTATACTGCTAGAGTATGGACCAGGTATTGATTAAGCATTCTTGCTGATGCTAGTCTTCATGATAATCATATAACAAATAATCAAGTTGAAGCATAACACATGCTTGAAAACAAAAATAATTAAATAAAAAGTACGCGCGGTATATAGTCTTACGCGGGAAAGTTCTCTAATAACGCGACTCAAATTAATATACAACACATACCGGCTAGACGATTGAAACAAATCAAAAGAGGTGCGATAGAGAGAAAGTGAGAGGAAGATAGATAGAGAGAGAGAGACCTACCGATCGATATCGATTCGAGTTTCATTGTCAACGATCCTCCTCGTTTTCCAAACACGCAGCTGTTGTTGCGGCGGTGACATTATCTCTGTCGTCATTGCTTCAGCAAAATAAAAAAGGTTGTAACTTACCGCAGAAAAAAAAACGGTCAATAATTCCGCGAATTACTAAAGCGAAGTGGTGCGCATTAACTTGCTCTCTCTCTTTCAGTTTGCCAACACACCAACACCTCTTTTACATCGTCGCCTGCAAATGCCGCAGCGCGTGTGCATCAGCATCAGCAGCCTGTTTTTTTTATCGATGATAAAAGTATACCTACTATTATATCTTAACTCTCGTCTTAACTTCTTCACTCTTCTATCTGCTGCCATGAGTCTCCTTTTCTTCCTTTTTTTTTTTTCATTTCGGGAAACCGCAGAGAAAGGCAGATATAGTAAGAGAATCGCGTTGTCACTTGTGTGCAGAGAGTCCCTATATACACCGGAAGTCCAAGCCCTCTTTCTCTACTGCGCATCGTTGGTCTCCGATCGTGTGTCTATATAACATCGCATCGGCGGCAACAGAGTAGTCACGAAAAATCGTGACTCGAATGATTGATGAGCGCAACGGCGGCATAGCGACAGCAGCAACGCGGACCACCTCTTTTTTTATTTTTTTTTTGTCGTTTCTCCGCGCTATATGCAACAGCAGTAGTATATAGGGATACCACACATGTATAGGTAGGTAAGAGCGTCAAGGCTCGAGTTTTGCGAGCTTCTGCGAAATAACTTTAAAGGATAGGTACTGACTGGAGGAAGAGGAGATATAGGTATTATATCGGGGAGAGAAGAGCTTCGATATGATTTATAGATGTACAATTTTTTTTTTTATTTTTATCTCTTTTTCTGCGGTAGCTGGTGTATCCCTACTTCGAAAGTGATATATCCTTGCTGCTGCTGTTGCTGCTGTTGGTGTTCGGGGGGAGTATATACAGCGGGCGTGCGCGTGCTCGGCGCGTTGTTTATTTACTGGACACTTTAGGTATTATTTTTTTGCGGCTAAACATTGTGCTTATATAGGTATAAGACCCTTTACATTTGTGGTGTGGTTTTATTTTTATTCTCTTATTTAAAGGTTGTTTTTTATTGCTATTGTTGTTGTTATTCTTGACGATGTTTTTTTCTTCAATTTTTAGGTTTTAGAAGAGAGTCATCTGGTATCGATTCCCATATAGCTATTTTGCCAATAATTCTTTGAACGACCAAAAAAAAGTAAGATTAAAATTGTTGATTTGTTCTTTTTCATAAATTTTAATTAAAATGATTGTTCAAGGCAATTTGTTTTATTACGTTATTAATGAATTTAACGAACAATCTATGTAACAAATGTCGAAAAAATATACTGAAGATTTTTAAAAATTCAATTTAAAAATTAAAAACAAATCACACATTAAATTTCATTCATACATCAATAAAATAATCATTATATCTATCAAAATCGAAGTTAACAAAATTTTAAATAAATACTTGTGTCACCTCAAGAGTCTTATTCCTAGTAATCACATGATAATCACACAACATTAATTAACATATATAAGGGCAATTCTCTAATGCAAAAAAAATATTATTTAAATTAAAATAATAATAATAATAATAACAAGAAATCAAGAAGAATTATAGTCACAAGTATGGCGAAACTGCAAACTCGGGCTGGGCATAATATACTTTTAATAAAGTGTTATAAGGTGAGAGAGAAAGATACTGGGGAGGGGCAAGTAAAGCGAGATCATATATATAGCAGCGGTGGTGGTGGTGGCAACGGCGCCGGGAGATAGCGCAGTGGTAATTTATGGTGCTTGGTTGATTGTTTAAAATAAACGGCATATTTCCGAGATTCCAGGGCGTTTTGCAGCTCTACAGCAGCATATAGCAGCATTACAGTAACCACAAAGTAGAGAGCAGGGAAAAAGAGAGAGAGAGAGCAGTCGTGGTGGCACTGCGGGCTGGCTACACACGTATAAGCCAAGCTCGCCTGCCGACAGTGATTTATCGGGCCACGCGCGGCGAATCGTAGTTGTATATATATATATATTTATACTTATATATATGTAAGGGCATAGGTATATAGGTACGCCTTGAGAGAAACAATGGAAAAAAGGAAAAGGGAGAATATACTACTTACTTGTAGGGTAGATCTGCTTGCTCGCTTGGTAGCTCGACAATCTAGGGACGTTTTCGTGTATGAGTGTTAATACCTAGTGGTCCTTTGCTGCCTCGGAACTGCCTGCACATGTAAAATTATTGAGTTGGTATTAAACATTTTTTCGGTGTGTGTATCATAAATATTTTGTATGTAGATCAAGAAAAGATGTGTGGGTGTAAAATGAATTGTAATTAAGTGAGTAATTATTACTTGTTGCATAAAGCTACAAAATATGCAAGTTTTTTTGAGAACAAGTAATTTATGTATATTTTTAAGTTAAATGTGATACCGATATAAAAACGATACGGTCAAGTTTTCTAGCAGCTATACTATTTCATAAAAATTAATCGATAAATAATTAAGATAACGACAACAGGGATGACAAAGTTATATTTATTTTAGCGAGAAAAACAAAAAGCTCAATTGCAAGTCTTTTGGCAAGTCGAATTAGAGATTCTTTACTAGTGCCAGTGGATTACGGAATGTTTATCAACTTGAAAAATCAAGTAGAAATTTAAAACCTCGTGCTATATATGCCGGTTCGGGGCCGAGGAGCGGAAGTGGCGTCTAATGGTTTTCCTTACTCATTTACGAATCCCTACTCCTCCTCCTTCTTCTTCTTTTTCTTTACTTGAAAATCATTTCGTTCCGTCTCGAGTCTTTCGCTTATATATACCCGATGCTCCTTATTCTTGTATCTCCTTTACTCTTTTCTTTTATTTTTTTTTCTATTCTCACTCTTATTTTATTTTTGATTATATTATATTTACTTTTGATAAATTACTTAATCGTTGAAAATTACTAATAATTTTTATAATAGTTCTGGTTCGCATAATTATAATAATGAATAGTATACGTATAGGTGTACCTATATACTTTGTGAGAAATAATATGAAAAAAAATAATTATATTTCATGTATTACTTAACGACAATTGTTTAATCAACATGTTTAATACCAAGAAATACACTTTAAATATTTATAATTTTCTATTGATGCTTGGAATAAAAGAGTTTATTCAAGTATAATATTCAATCAATAAAATTTTTTTAAACAGCTTTCAGTCTATGCGTTCTTAAATATTATTTATCAATTAAGTAATACATTACGCTAAAGAAAAATAAATTACCTAGATAATATTTTTAAATAAGTAAAAAAAGGCATATTCACATTTTTATCAAGTGTACGCAAAATATCAAATTTTTTGAAAATAAACCATATTTCAATATAAAAAAAGAAAATCACATGTAAATCAATTAAAGCAGATGCAACAAAAATTAAAAAAAAATAAAATAGATAAATAAAAAAGAAAGAAAATTGAAAGTATAGCAAGTTTGGAAAGGAAGACAGTGTATAGTAGAATAGAAGAGATTCTTGAGTTCTCTCGTGCGTGCGATGAAGAAGCAGCGTCGTCGTCGTCGTCGTAGCCGCGTATTTCTTCGAGCTGCTGTTAGTAGTGCAAAGGTGAGCGGGACGGCCCCGACGGGTCGTCACTTCCGCCCGCGCGATGAGCCGCTTCGTACTCTTTCTCTCTCTCTCTCTTTCTCTCTCTCTCTCTCTCTCTCTCTCTCTCTCTCTCGCTAACGCAAGGCTTATATTCGCTCTCCTCGGATTTACAAGTTTAATCAGGGAGTAGTAGGAGAAGAAGACGAAGAAGAAGGAGGAGGACGGTAAAAAGAAGAGAGGCAGAGGGCGGGGGTGAGGTAGGAAGAAGCCGAGGGACCCGTTAAAATTACGAGCAAGAGACCGAGTGAAGAACTGACTAAGGTGCGCGCTAGCTCGCTTGCTCGCGCGTTAATTGCGCTTCGCGTGCATGTGCTTTTCGAGAGAGAGAGAGGGAGAGAGATATTTGTGTGCAGGCGAAGGGGAAAAGAATGGAATATTATAATATAGGTGTATGTATGTGTGTGTATGTATAATACGGTAAGCGACATACACGTATACATATACAAGAGGTCGCGCCCATGTATATTACGATGATACGGTTGTGTGCGCGCGAGCATCCCACAGGGAAAAGCGGTTTGTAACTGTCTGCCTGCGTGTGTACACTGATAGAAATTTTTTTGGAAATTTTGCTAAAATGATATGAAATTTTACTATTTTTTTTTGGAAGTGCTGGATATTGGTGCAACATAACGAA
>JAPYZE010001417.1:0-23355 GCA_030522805.1 Leptomastidea abnormis | reverse complement strand
TCTCTCATAAAATCAATTATTAATATTAAATATTGTATGATCTATAATTTCGTGCAACAATCAACTTGTCCTATAACATAAAACATCCTGTGTATATGTTAACTACTTACAACCATTGATTAAAGTAAAAAACCGTTATGCAAAATGAGAATTTTCCATAAACATATAGGTAGGTAAGTTATATTTGAGTAGCATAGGTTGTACCTATTTAGAGACGACAATCCTCAACATACATAATAATATAAAAGTAAGGTAAGAAGCAGCGCGTGCGCGGGGCACAGCTGCTGACCGGCAAAAACGAGAGCGCAAAAGCGCAATGCTCCCCAACTTGCCAAGGACGCACGTGAGTGGGAGAAAAAGAGAGAGAGAGAGAAAGCGAGACAAAGAAGAGTCACCCCAAAAAAACCTGTTGCTTTAGATATAATACTCTTCTCTTGTGACGTCTTCTCGTTCCATTTTCAACATATATATGCATAATACAAACACTGTGCAGCGCGTTCTCGTTCTCCGCGCGAAAAAAAAAGCAGACCTAACCTTTTTGTGCGTCATGGGAAAAATACCGGCATTGATGCCGGACACACAGAAAGAAAAGAAAGAAAGAAAGGAAGGAGAGCGCGTTTATATTCTACAAGGTCTCGTTGCGCAAATAATATCTTACATTGCGAAAGAGTACAGTCATGAGAGTCGAGAAAGCCCACGGATTTTGCACAACTTTTGCTGAGAGCAGCAGCTGAGAGAGAAAGAGAACGCGTTTGTCTTTGTCGCTGCATAGCCACATCAAGAGAACGAAACGTTCGCCAACGAAACGTAGTCGTTTCTGCAAGCTGACCAATGGCTACTTACTACGCGCGTTTTATATCTATATATGTTGTTTATTATGCATAAGTGAACGTATAATATAGGTATATTATACTTACAGTTGAGTCAGGACTAGAACAAGAGGAGGCACACGAGTTTTTCATAGTACCGGTGATCAAGTTGTAGCAATAACAGCGATGATCTAAACTGTCCAACAATTCGCAGGATCACTGGACCAGCCATATTGTTTAACAATAATATAACTCACACATTCACTCGCGGATACAAACGATACGAATGATAAACAAGAATCTATATCTTAGGTAACTTTGTACGAAGTAAACGAACGTTATTTTTTAGCGGTTTGTAAGTAGACAGGTTATTACTTCACCGATATGGGATTTACTGTTATATTGTATAGAACTCTTGCGGGACGCGCGCGCGAAGGAACGAACGACAATATACCTTTTCTCCACGCGAGTTGATTATCTACTGGTCAGTCAGAACATCAGTGCGGTTGGCGTGTGGCGAACTGACTTTACTACTTATACACTCTGCCGCTCACGCGCGGGATATATGATGATGCACGCGCGCACTGCTTACATTTACGGTGACCGGAGCGCCGAGTGAGATAGAGAATATCATACGGCACTTGTTGTCACTGCAACCGTATAGCCGGTTGTTATTGAACAGGTGCACATTCGAATGTGAATGTAGTTTTCAAATAATACAATTTTATCTTCTTACTTTGTTTTTTTTTTCTGGTTGAGATTAGTTGAATCAATGATTTTGTTTAAAGATATTTCAAAGTAGTGACTTTTTTTATTAAGAACAAATGTATATTATGTTGATATTAATTATGTAATTTACTTTTGTTAAAAATGAAAAAAAAAACAAAGTCATGTGTTTTAATGGAAATTTTGAAAAAGCAATAATTGAATGTAACAATGACATCTGATTATTATATACGTAACTCACGTTGTTGTTTAACATCAGTTGATCAAGTAGAACTTTATTTGATCGATTTCATAATTTGCTGCTGATACAAATAATTTCAAAGACACGATGATCAATATTATTGATTTATGATTTATATTATAATATTATAATGAAATTTTAAATTTACATTAAATATTATATTTTTTTGAAGATTAATGCAATTTAGATTTTTACGAAAATGAACATTATTTCAATTTGACAAAACTAACGCAAATTTGTAAACTTTTTTTAAAACTTTGCAAAGTTCATGGAATATAAAAAAATAAAGAAAAAAGAAATGAAATATTCTATTTTTTTACAGAAAAGATCAGTTTAATGTCTTTTTAAGTATTAATTAAAAACCATGACTACATCAAGAAACATAAATAATCTTTTTTTTCTACAGTGTCGTATTGTCTAATTTAATAATACATTTGTTTACATAACATACATCATTCAAAAGAAATATTTGTCTTGAGAAATTAAATTCATATATAATTAAGTATTACCTTTAATGCATACTTATGACTTTTAATTATATTTAAAAAAAAATCGTATTTCCATTAAATATAAATTAAACAAATTTTTAGATCATCAGTCAAATTAATTTGCCTTTCTTAAAACCTTTATTCGCGTATTTAATGAATATTTAAAATTATTTGTCCAGCTTAAATAATAATTACTCAAAGTCAAACTGTCTGAAATAAGTATCTTCTGACGCAGCTTAAATTCATAAATTAGGTATAAGCTTTTAAACTTACATACCATATCCTACAATTCAGTTTTTAATTTTTCAAGTAAACCTTACTTACAATGTATTTGTTAAAAAGTTTACGTTTTTTAATATTCATGGGAAAATGTTACGCTGTTTGGCCTTTGGATGATAATCATAAAAATTCATGGGGCTTAGCTTACAATTGCTTATGGTGGTTTTACTTTTTGAATGATTTTTTAGCCGCTTTTACGGCAATACTTACCTGTTATCGTGCTCGTGATGACTTTCTTATCGCTAGTTTCTCATGGATGGAGTTTGTCGCTTACCTCGAGGCTTTAATTGTATTGATAAATTATCAATGTTACCATAACATTTTAAAGGTTTGAATATATACACTTGAAATATAATTCACGCCTACATTATTATACAAATATAAGTAAATAATAGTAAATTATGAAATTTTTCCAGTTTCTATTGATGCAATCCGAAGATTACCTTAGTAACGCAGAGACAGAAAAAAAATCAATTTTAGAGGAGAAAGCAACATTGTTCGGATTTATGATGATAATGATTATTTTTCTCTATCTAATACTGGTTGTGTTATATCACACGGATCCTGCTGTGACAACCTGGGATAACTTTTTCACGACTAGCTATTATCCACCGTGGATTAGATCAAGTCTGATTGATGCTCTTATTTATTTTCATCAAATTATAGTTATGATTCACACTAGTGTAATGGTTAATCTCGATGCAGTTGTTGTTCTTTTGATTTACATATGTTCGGTGCGCTTAAAAATAGTGGCTAGTCACTTTCAGGAGGTTACTCAAACTGACCATCTTGAGAAATGTATAAACGAACATCAGTGCATTTTAAGGTGAGTCTCTGTTATATTTACATTTAATATATTTTTTAATTATTTAATATTAAAATTTTTTTGTCTTGAAGCTTAGCGAATCAGACGAATAAAGCTGTACGTGTGGTAATATCGAAAACGATTATTGCCTTTGTAAGTTATACCGTTGGAGCAGGATTACAAATTAGCAATGTTTGTATTGACGAATCTTTGAAAATGACAAGTTGTGAAAATTATATAAAAATAGTTCTATCTTTTTTTTATTTGTTAGCCCAAAGCTACATTGGCATCATTACAAAGGTTCGGAGTTGTTTTTGTCATAAACAGTTTGCGACTTATTATGCATGGTACAAGTGCCAATCAGTTGATTACAGTAGTAAGTTTAGTACATAAATAAAATTACCTTTTATAAAAAATGTTATTATAGAACGTTATTGAAAAAAAATACTTACTTTTTAGAGCAATAACGTTGGACTTTCCATATATTCTACCTTGTGGTACCAAGACAATAAAGACATCACAATGACGAAAATGATAATAATAATGAGGAGTCAAAAAGTACTTAAAATACATGTACCTGGTATCATGCCTATGATGGATTTACCTTTTATAACGGGGGTAAGATATCCTACCAACGTTGCAGCCACTTTAAAAAATATATTTTTACTAATATTTTTTTTTTTATTTTTATTTTATTTCGAGCTACAGATAATAGCAACATCGATATCATATTTTACAACGCTCAGAGCCATGACAACATCCTGAACTTGAAATATATTACCAATAAAACTTACAACTAAAGTACTAAATAAAAAAGATTTTGTTTTTGTAAGTAATTCAAATTTTTTTTAATCACATAATTAAATTTATTGAAAACAGCATTTTCAAACAAAATCAATGAATTCACAGTAAATTAATTATTTCATCTATATCTCGATCTCTATCTTAAGCATCGAACATCACTTGAAGAATGGAAAAATAAGAGAAAGATGCTTTTAAAACATTTTTAAAATTTTCCAAATTCATAACGTAAACATTACCAGCAGACATGTAGGCAGGTTTATTAGCTCTCATAGCTACGAAATTCAAATCACTCCGATACTTTGGTGGTAATTCGTACCAGAAGCTATCGTAAAGAGCATCGAGTACAGAGTCCGTATGCTGGGCAAGTCGATCACCGGCGTAGCTTAGAAGAAATAGCTGAAGCATTAGGACGTAGAAGGCGATTATTGGACGAAGAGCTGAGGCGAACATTCCACTTTTTACTGCCAGTATGATGCGAATACCTGTATACAAAAATGTTATTTTGCTTTTGCTTCTTATTTTATTAATTTGCAATATTTTTTTAATAATATTATTTAAATATATATTATTTATTTTAAATATGCTATTAAATTATACATAAAATTATAATCTGAAACGTAAATAAAATATTTCATTTTTTCTAATAAAGTAATAAGCTTTTTTTTATACAAATATTTATACCAACCCAGCATCAAATTTAATCCAGCATTAAGTAAAAGCTGAACAATCAGCATCCCAGAAAGCAATTGATTCAATTTTTCAACAAGTTTAAGTAAGCGTCGATGTTTATCGATACATTTAACGATATGATCACGCGTATCATCGTTCTCTAACGAATTTTTCTTCCCAACGTCCAGCAAATCAATTTTCAGCAGCTCAATTTGACCGCACAGATACATGGCCATAGTAAAAAAGTAAACGTCAGCACCAACGTTACCGTGTAGACAAACGTTAATCATGATACTTTCGTAAATGTAAAAGAAAGTGTAAACAGCATCTCTGTAATGAGCAAACATGCAGCCGGTCTGTAATGGTAACTGTCTCATTGGCATCTCCATGGTATCGTTCATCCTTAAATTAAAAATAATCAAAAAGATATAAAAAAATTCATTTTGAATTTTTATATTGATAGTGTACAACAAAATTGATGTCACTTACCAAGAAGTTCCATTAGCCGATGGTGGTGGTATTAAAAAAGGTAGCGCACCAATTGTAATGAGGACATTAGATACGTAAGAGGAGACAACCTGTACGTAAAATACAGTACGAGCTCTCTTGGTAAAAGGTCGTAAAATCTTGCGGGTCTCATCATCGGGTATTGATAAAAAATCATTAAGAGCAGAACTCGTTACATCGCGAGCTTTGTCTTTGTGACCGTAAAGCGCTATGATTTTTGACAGTGCCATTATAGCACATGCAGCCATCATAATGTAATCGACTGTAGCTGCGGAATCGCCGCATCCCAAATAAGCAGCAAACAATTGGGTACCTACCATCCATAACTGGGTAAAAAGAAAAAATTAACAGTATTTTTATTTATTTTCTTTCTTTTTAGTATTAATAAAGTTTAAAGAAATATATCTCGGAAGTCCAATAAGCTATATCAAATTAATCAATTGATATCGTCATTTAGAAAATACTGCAATAAATTCACCTGGGATACAAAACAATATCCAAACCGAAACCAAACAAAAGCATTATTTTCCTCAATAGGCCATAATCCAAGTGGCCAAATGCAAAATTTGCTAAATTTCAAAGCAAATTTCGCATCGGCGTTCCACTTGGTCTTATCAAACCCACTCATTTTCATATACTTGCAAATATTATTCGTACGATCTTATTAACCCCTTCACACACCCACTAACACAACTCTAGCAAATAATAAAATAAAGACAGAAAATGAAAATGCTCGTCAACTTAGAAGACTTACCAATATTTAACATCTGCAAAACTTTGCTAAACTTGCTACGTCTGTATAATAGCCTATATTTATCTGTAGGGGCGTGTATATGTGCAGCTGAGGTCGCTTATTTATTCCTTAGATAAAACTAAGCCCTTCATTATTCGGTTTTATATACAGCAGACTCGATCTCGTGTAATCGCTAATGCACATATTAGATTAAGCGTGTGACGCATTGCAGTTTGTGTCTATTGTGAGTAGTTTTTTTTTTTTTTTTTTGAGTGAGATAGTTTTAGCGATAGGGGGTGGATACTTCGACGAAAAAGTTGCGAGGAAACTAGGAAATTTATGTAGGAGGTATGAAATAAAAAGTATCGGTGTATGTTTATATGCGGATGGATGTTGTTGGGTTTATTTCTATAATGATCGATTACTTGATGTATGTAATAAGGGTTTACGAGTGATCTTAACACATTAATGAATGGTCGTTATTGGGATAAGAAATGAGTTATAGTAAGAAAGGGGGAAAAAAGACATGATATAGAAATGTTGCATTTGAGGTGTATTATTTGCAGTTGTTGTTCAGATATGAGCAGTTTTATTTTCATCATTTGCAAAGATGGACGAGAAAAAGGTATGTTTTATGTTTCTTTTTAAAGGACAAAAATTTTTTCAAAAAAATATTTTTTCGAAATTTTTATTGCTGCAGTAAATATAAGATTATAAAAAAAAATAAGTAAATTCTACGTAATATCTGAAAAGTAAGAATTGTAATTTAAATTCTTTTTCATGAAAAAAACTTTCAAAGCGTTAATTTTTGCCTGAACAGGTCAACATATTAGTTATGACCAAACGTTGCAACACAACAATTAGTCCGTTTACAATACGTCAAAAGAAGCAACTCGAATATATTTACAGTAAAATCGTTAAAAACAATAAATTTTGACCTAAATATTAAATACTAACAATAATAACTAGCCCAAAATAGCAAAACACAAAGCTCGATTGATTTTTTTCTTAGAGCCTTTTCCTGATGCACCATAGGAAAATTTTTCAGTTTGGTTTGAGTCATCGTAGAGTGTGCAGTATAAATTCATATTCACTAAATACACAAAAATATTCAATTATTAAAATGAAATTAATAAATATTTTAATAACAATTTGGTCAATCATTTGTGTTTCACGAGCATCAATTCTTTTGGATAAATCATTAAAAACTGTATCAACCCAATCATTGGGTGATAATAAATTTACCGATTGTGTGACATTGCTTTCAACGGAAATAAGTCAATATACAAATTACATAAATTTTTTCACCTACAAGCCACGAATTTCATCTTCTGAACAAATAACTAAAATTTCAAAGAACATGTTAGATCAAAACAAGCCAATTCAGTTTCTTCATTTAAATAAAATTCGTCAAAATTGTTTAAATTCTGCATATTTATGCGCTGTCGTAGTGAACACCGAAAAAGAATTAATTTACACATTAAAAACATTTCGTCGCATTGAATTTAATGGTAAAATTGCTATTTTTATTGGATACAAACGTAAAGATATGTCAGAACATCTATCAAATGTTACTCAACAAATTGGAATTTGCACCATAACAAGAAACATAATTTTTGCTGCGTTTTCCGGAAAAAATTATAATCCATTTTACGTATACGGTATGATACCTCATTTAAAAGGAGATTGCAAATCATGTAATATTACTGTGGTAAGTATATTTTCAAGCTGAAAAATATGAATATTTTTTGTGGAATTTATTTTAATAATCAAAAATTTTTTTTTTTTTGGTATTAATCTAACTATAATTTATGACAATTTTTCTTCTTCTTTAGAACGGATATTGTGGGGTAAATAAAATAATAAAAAAGGTTCCAAATTTGTTTCCTGTTGAAAAAAATCTTGGTGGTTGTTCAGTTAATATCTCCGTCGATCCACCATTCCAGCCATACGTAAAAGAGCTTAGTGATAATCCAGGGGGCTTTATTGGTGGAATGTTTAACGAAATATCAATCGTAATGAATTTCACACCAAAATATTATTGGCCCAGTGATAAGCCGGGCCTCATAAATCACGCTAAAAAAGAGTATTTTAATGTTGCATGCGATATGGGACCTTCTCTCTTTCCTTCAAACGAAACTAGTTATCTACCAATGGGTTTTCTCATGTATAATATCGCAGGAGAATATGAAAAAGGTCATCCAGTTTATCGTAATCTTATTGAGCCATTCGATGATTCGGTGTGGTTTTGGTTGTTTGTTGTGATTTTCAGCATTATTTTATTAGCATTTTTATCGAATGTCCGTGACATATCAAAATTATTATTAAAAATTATTGGAGTCATATTGGGTGTTGGAGTTGGAAATTTATTAAACAAATCATATTGGATAATATTTTGGTGGCATTTTTTGTTACCGTCACTTGTCTTGCAGCAATCTTATCTCGCAGCATTAACAAAGAATTTGACTGTTCCTGAAATCATACAACAAGCTGAAACTGCAATAGAATTACATGAAAAATATAATTACACAATTTTATGCCCTACAGGATCTAAAAGAATGTATATGTCATCTGATTACATTATTTTTCGGCAATACGGATTAATATGTACAGAAAGAGACTTGCATTATATAAATAAGATTTTTATTCCTAATGTGTTAAAAACTGGCACATTAAATAAAACATCAATTTTTTTGAATCATGAAATTCTGCAAGCTTACAAATTACAAAATTTTTACATTCTTCCAAAAGCTGAATTACAACAAAGTATTTATGGATTTCAAAATGCACTGTATTTCGAAGAAATAAAAAAAATTTGGCAAAGATTTGATGAATCTGGAATAACTAAGCATTTAAAAAAATTGGGATTAAGTAACTTACCGGATAGAAGTGCAAGACCTACAATACAAGATCAATTCTTGGGATCGAAAAAAATTCTACTTTATGGATTATTGGCAGCTGTTATTGTTTTTCTTTTCGAGATCATCATCAAGTTCTACAAAATAATAATATTTAAAATTAAAATAATTTTTCAACGTTTATATTCGTATATCTGCAATATTTACAAATATTTAAAGCGTAAATTTTTAAATTTGTTTTAAACTAATTGATTGCGTATTTTTTCATAAATTATGAAATTAATTAATCTAACTAATAATTTACATCAACGATAAAAATCAAAATAAAATTTAACAAAATTTTTATTTTATTCAGATCTATATAGTTCAAGGTTCTTTTTGCGACAAAATAATAATTTTTCTGTACGTAGAAATCGATTTGTTTAAAAATTATAAATAGAAGTTAGAACACAACAACGAAACAACAATTATTGACAATTTCAATGAGTCAATACTTACTTTACTTGAGTAGATAATCAGATATAAGATATATTTAAAAAATATTAAAAAAAAGGTGTATCATTTTTTTAAAACAGCTGATCTAGAATTAATTTTCACCTTAACAATACAATAATTCATTTAAATTGTCATTTTGATTAATTAAAAAGAAATTAAAAAAAGAAAAAGCTGTAAAACAATATAATGTTTCTAACAATTTTATGGATCCACAATGGATAACATAATGCACAAGTTCTTGCTTTTTTTCCGATATCACTAAAATACAAAATACATGTTTTCATTCTATTTTGGTTCGTTAAAAATTCAATGCAACTCGATATACATTCAAGGCATTAAACATATATTTTTCGTTTCTAAAATTCCACAAGTAATATATTGTATGAATTTTAGAATAACCCATTAAATTTTAACATATAAATTGTCCAATGTGAAACGAATAAAAAATATATATTACATTCTTCTTCTTGCGCTATAACATACTATATATGTAACATAATTTTTTTATTTCTCAGCACATTTCAATGCAAGATAATAATATAAAAAAAAAAAAATAGATAGAGTCGTCATGCGCATGAATCGACTATATACTATTATTACAGTGTAGAAGAAGAATTATTAAGTCATGATGAGTATAAAGAAAAGTCTATGTCGCTTACTAAAGATGATTATTTAATATATCTGTAGAAATAGAATATTCTATATTTTCCCACACCGAAATGTTGCGCAATTTATCACGATAAAATACCCTTGTGCTCGCTTGCAGGCTTTCGTTTGGCAATAAAAAGATGTTGTTAAAACTTGTTTTATGCTATTTTAGCAAGATACTTGTTGATGTATATTTTTGATATATATACCTTAATTTTGTGTATTGAGTGTGAATTTTTTTTAATCACGATTATATAATTATAAGGATATGATAAAGGCGGGTAATAGCGATGCTTTTGCGATTTATCGTGTATTTCTTTGGTTCATTGGTGTTTGGCCTTTGGAGAAAAAAAGTGCTTTTCAAACGATTCGTTATGTAGTTGCTGCAAGTTTTAAGGTGTGATATTTAAGAAAATTTAATGTTTGATATTGTTATAATGTTATTTAGATGATGATGATGATGATTGATGTTGTATGTATAACATTTAAGTGTTATTGTTTGCAATACGATATAAGCATAAATATTGTTGTATTTGTTAAAATAGGCGAGTTTCCTGTTACACACGATCGTTGAAATGTATTTGAGCAACGGGCCGATTTCAGATATGGCCGACATATGTTTATTCTTTGCATCGGCACTACTTGCTCTTGCTAAGCACACATATTTGCACATGCATCGTGATAAAATAGCTGAAAATTTGAAATGTTATTATAACGATTGGATTATAGAATCAAAAAGTAAAAGTTCGTTAAAAATTATGAAGTTTCATGTAAAGGTATTGTAAATTTTTAAAGTTTGTAATGGTTTTGATCAATGTAAAAAATTAAAAAAAAATAAATAAAAAAAAAATTAATCATTTGTTGACAATTAATTATAAAACTTTTGGATATTCAAGATCTACAAATATTTATTCATCGTTTACAACACAGCTGGCTACGCGGGTACAATGTTATTTTTACTCAGACCAATCTTGGTTAATTTTAATGCTCAAAAAAAACTTGATTCTTCGACAATCGATGATTTTGAATATAGTTTCATATGCCGATTGTCATTCCTTTCGCGAGATTTTCTCGCCAAGTACTACGTCATTATTTTGGCAATTCAGTATTTACAGATAATATACGTATGTACGAGTGGCGCCTGTACCGATTGCTTCTTTTTCGCCTTGATCTTTCATCTTTGTGCCCAACTTGAAATTTTAAAGCTCAAATGGAATAAAATGGATTCGAAGATAGTAGCTAACGGTAATGAGTTTCAGAGATCAAAATTGACTGAATTGATTAGACGTCATCAAAAGCTCACGAGACTTGGTGAAAATCTCGAGAAGAGTTTTAATAGTGTGGTACTTGGTCAAATTACTACGAGCATCATTCTTATTTGTATGAGCTGTGAGTTAATGATTTTTTGCTTCATTAAATTATTCTCATGTATAAATTCTATAAAATTGTAAAAATTGTTGCAAAAATACAAATTAAGAAAATTAGGTTTCAGTGTACTCATCGGTCTGATAGAAAACGATTACGTTACAATACTCCTAAGCACAAATTGTATAAACTTCATGACAACCGAATCATTTATCTACGGCTACGCAAGTGATTATCTGATAAGCCAAAGTGAAAATGTAGCTCAAGCTGTTTATTCGATAAATTGGCACACAATAGATCGACGTAGTCGTGCCGATGTTTCATTTGTTATAATGCGGGCCCAAAAACCGCTTAGTATTACTGCTGGCAAATTTTTTAATGTTACACGTAACACCATAATTCAATTGCTTAAAACTGCAGCTTCTTATCTTTCTGTAATGCGGCTAACTCTTGAGGTTTCTTATCAACACAATAATCCTAATATGATGATTGATTCTTGAGCTGATGATGATCTTCAGTGGATTTATATTGTTATCTTATATTGTTAATTTGCAATAGAGTCTTTATTAATTAGACGAGCTGTTTTGTTATTTTTTTACAATAGATTAAGTATATCTGTCCTTATTTTCCTGAAATATTTATTTTTTCTAAGTTTGTTAAATTGATATACATTTTTATTTTTATTTTTAAACTATTTACGTTGACCATAACTAATATTGTTTCTCAAATTTTAAATTTAATTAAAGTAAAAGTCCAGTAGGGGTCGCAAAAGCTTGACCAATTTTCGTTCTGCTACACTTTCGTAAATATAAATCTCATAAAGAGCGAAAGAAAAGCTTGAGGTTTTATTTTTGTTATTTAAAATATTTATAGTTATTATGATTGTTTATTGAATGAGACAATAATTCAAGTCACTTACTTCAAGTAAACATGGCTGTCAACATTTTTAGAAATGTAAGTTTCATTGTGTTTGGATTTATATACCGGCACGTTTAAATAAAGTTAACCTAATTTTTGTAATTTTTTATCCACTAAAAAAACATGTGTGGTGTTTCTGGCGTCAATTTATTTAATTAATACATATGCATTTAATGTGTTTTTAGCTATGTAAGTCAACTCAGACTGGCAAACTACACAAAATATTACCCCGGTGCTACAGTATTTACGAGCCTCCTTATTTAGAGGTTATAAATTTATATTATTTTTATTAACGGTTTATATTTTCTATTATTTATATTCTATAATTTTTATACCTTACAGGCAAATAAACCAAAATATCCTCTTTACCCACTATTGAATGTACAAATAAGAGGATATGATTATCCAATTTTGGAAACTTATCAAAGTTGGGTGCATAAAATTGCAAATGAAATGGATTTTGATGTAGAAGAATGGTAATTGTATTTTTTAAATATATTTCATATTAAAACGTTTTTAATTAATATAGTTTTTATCTTTTTGCAGTTATGCTTTCCCTCATAAAGAGTATAGGGTTATAAGGTATAAACCCAAGTCATTAGTAGTAGAAGTGGAATATTTATTAAAAATTTATCAAAGGAATTTGAAAATATCAAATGTATCGTCTGTTGGATTACCAATATTCATTAAGATATGCGAAGCAGGTTTGCCTGAAGGTGTTATGTTGGACATTTTTGAACACACTGAAGATCTAGATAATGCTAGGTATGTTCCTGATAAGCAATTACTTGACTTGAAGGGAGAGTTGGAAGAAATGAAGAAAGTTAAAAAATAGTTGCTTAGGTAGAAAACATTTTAAACTTTTATATAATATAAAAATTTATTCTCAATTTATAAAAATGTATAAAAGATTATTTACAATATATCTATGTAAAAAAATATGTAAAAACTCTTATTATAATACTTTCTTATTGCTTTACAAAAGCTCTGTTAAACAGACTTTGCATAAACAAGCGATTCAAATACTATAATGGACCAAAATGCACAACTTTAATTTTTGCAGTCTCTTCTGTTTTTAAAATTTCTGTTTTATCACATTCATTTTCTAAAATTAAAGTTTTTTTTTTAAATTCATACAATAATTCATGTAACATCTAAAGCAAGTGTAAAAATAAATACTTACTAGATGAGGATTGAAAATCTTTAATGTAACTGTCACTTCCTAGACCAAGTGACAAATTTTCTGTTACTTCTTGTTTTAAGTCTGTTGAGTGTGTTTGTGCAGCTGTTTTTTTCTGAGTAGGACGATAAGTTTGTGTCTGAAACAAGTTTCAATAATTAGTTGAAAATAGTATTCAATGAGAATACAAAATTTTAATTTTAGATAATTTAGTATACTTACTGTATTAGGTACTAAGATGTGTGTTACAGTGTCAGAAAATTTTACTTTTGGTTTTTCCGTCATTGTTGATATCATATCTGTAGATGTAAAAGAAGGAATTGGGGATTTTTCACTGATAGAGGAAGGATTAACAACAGGCAGTGGTGGTACATTTGATGATAACCTTTGTTCTCTATTTGTACTTAAATTTGCATTACTTGATGAAAAACCTAATTTATAATTTTTACCATCAAGCATCTTGTGTGTGATACTATAGCTACTTGATTTCATATGATTAGTATTAAATTGTGAATTATTCACATTATCACAACTATTGTGAAATGGAACATAATCAAGATCATAATCCAATCTGTACTTACAAGTGGACTGAAAATTGTTATTTTTGTGGTGGCTTTGTAAAATATTTGATACAGAATTTTGTGGATGTATCAAACTGGAAGTTGCATGTAATGGTTTTACGTGCTGATGTTTAGAAACAGAATTATCTACATCTGTTAATCCAGGAGTACTCCTTGATAAAATGTAATTTTTTTTAGGCAAACTCTGAATATAATTAGCTAAAGAATCTGTTATCAATGGAGGGGGTGGTGGGATGTTAATTGCTTTTGGTTTAGATGTTGTGCTGCTAGCAGCATTACTTTCACAAGAATTTGAATTAGAATCCTCATTGGGATCATCAGGATCATTAAAAGATGTAGACATTAAATTACTTCCAGTATTAAATAATGAAAGTGAGGATGGATCGTTATTCATAAGTGTATTATCAGGACAAGATTGCACAGGATTCAAAGAACTAGGTTGCATTATTTGAGAATTAGTTTTTACTGTCAAGCCAGTTACTTTTTTATCAGTCTCAAATTCGCCACTCACATAAGTATCTTTTTGTAAAACAGAGTCCGTATTTATACGATTACTAAAAGATGTTGACATAATGTTACTATTCGCGGTATCTGTTGAAGAAGGTATTAGACTCGATGGAACCTCGGTAGGCTCGACCGGCGGATTCGTAAAAGTACCAGGTACAAAATTACTCACTGGATAAGAATTTGTGATATTTTCTAAGGACATACTATTTAATGATAATTGCGCAACGCTTGGGGTCAGCTGATTGGCAAGAGAAAGATTACGAAAAGGAGAGTATGCATTATCAAATCCTCTCATTGTTTGATTATGATTTGGATTAATCATTGGATTAAAAGGTACAGAATTTATATAAGGTACTGACGGTATTAAAGGATTTGGAATGAAATTAGGTATGGTATAGTTGTAAGAGGTGGGTGGAATATTATAGTTTGGTGCATTAAATGCTGTGGACATTACGTTAGCTTCAGTCTTATTGATAAATTCGGTAAAGGGTGCAGCCATGAAGCCAGAGCTGCTATAGATTGGAGGATAAAGTATTGGTAGGGGAGGAGCTTGGCTATTAGAATTTTTGGAATACTTGTGTCTGGACGGACGCTTGCTGTGAATTCTTTCTTTTTTCAAAAAATCTTCACTCTCTGTATCTTCTGTAAATGACTCGTCCTTTTCACTCGCCGATTCCGAACATAGAGAGCACGAATCACGTGAACACGTCGAGTCTAAAAATGTAATTATATTTTAAATTTACAATTGCAGATTTATCATTCTGTAAAAGTTATTGAAATTACATATTTTAAGACTTACGTGAACTACTGTAACTATTGCATTGACTTAATATTTCTTCAGCTTTTTCTTTAGCTGCAGTTGCCATTTCGGTGTCTTTTAATACAATGGCGTAAAAGTGAATGTCCATAAAAAGATCATGATCGTTTAAATCAATGGCTAATCGGAATGCCTTTTCAAATAATCTATACCTAACAAAAAATTAAAAAATTAACAATAAATGTAAATATTTACATTATATTATTTTTGAATATTATACCTGAGCAGATGATGGAAAAATCTACGAGTCAAGTCTCTAACTTCATCGCCGTATTCGTCAATAATTGATTGACTTATTGCTTTGACGGGTATATGAAAACTTCCCAACGCGTTTTGAATAAAACCTGAAATAAATGTATTAATGAAGAATTGCTTGCACATAATATTTTCAAAAACAACAATAAAATATTTTTACTTTCTCTTTCCGAAGTCAAAGGTAATTTAAAAAGATAGTTTACAATTTGATTTAAAGAATGCATACAAGCATGCGGGTTTGTATCCCAATTCATTGCTAAAAGTAATGTAGTTGCTTGTTCAACTTGTGAATAAGCCAAATATCTATGTACTAAAATATCTCCTGATAAATTTTCTCCTTCAATTATTTTGAAAATTGCAATAGGTCCCCTACAAACATTATCAGCAACATTTTATAAAAATTGATAAACTAGACTTGAAATATGGAAAAATATTTGTACCTTTCAAAAAATATTAAAAAGAGAGAATCTCCATGATTATAATAATTGACAAAGGTATTTATTTCATTTTTCTTATTCCATTCTATCCTCATAAGAGCTGGTTGTGTTCTTAAACATAAATAATAATTCACTTAAATTATTAATAAAAACTTAAATTAAAAATTAATATTTTAGTTAAATTATTTACCTAAAATAGGATGATAAATCAATAATGTTAGCAGGTAAAATGTCTTCACTTAAAGTTTGACTTTTGATACAAGTTAAAGCTATATCAAAATATTGCACTTGCCCTCTTTCATTACCAATAGCAAATATTTGACCATCACCATGCCAACAAGCTAAAGTAGGAATCTAAAAAATTTTATTTTAAATTATTCAAAACTCATAGATTAATACATATTACTCTGACTTAAAATTTAAGTAATTAACTCACAAATGCTGCTTTTACACTATTATTTATGCCTTTGATTTGATCATGTAGTGTTATAGAACCATCAATACAACAGAGCAGTAACATTTCTTGATTAGGTGAAAGCCTCACACAACTTGTGTGAGTTGGTAATGGTACAGATACAATTGCTATTTTGTGTAATTTGTCATTTTGTGATACTTCATAAGTTCTCCATTCCACTGTGACTTCACCCTAAATAATTTTCCCATGAAATATTAATTTACAATCCCAGAAGTCAGAAAATAACATTAAATATTTAATCTTACTTTTCTAGAAACTTTTTGTTCCAAAGAATGAATAATGTTGTCATAATCTGAATTAAATTTTATGCACAAAGGATCAAATTCTGTTTTAAGATAGCACAGTAGTTCTAATCTTGTACTATAATCAAAGCAAAAAATTTGAACATTAACATCAATATTGAAGGTACTGAATGTGGTAACTATGGAAATAACAGTAGAATCTAACCAATATTAGTAAAAACTATTATTTAAATTATCAGTGTTACATTTAATAAAAATTTAACATATAAGATGTCTCAACATTGGCATGCACATTGGGCTGAAGATAGTTTTAAACCAAGAAGATTACAAAACTGGGAAGTGCCAAGATGGCATCCAGAATGGCCTGTTAGACATTGTACTACAACAAGATTTGAAGCTCACAAAAATGGGCGTATTTTTACAAAATTTAAGAATCCTAACCATGTATGGAGTGATTTTAAAGTAAGTTGTTAAGTTTAAATTTTCATTTCTGTTAATAGAATAACAATAATATTTAACTATATATAAGGGAACATGGGAATTACCCTTGAAAATTGATCGCAAAACAGCAGAAGAGTTATCTAAATCAACGGAGTATAAAAAAACTATTTGGAATGCTCACAAAATAAAACATGAAAGTTACTGTGCTAAGATTTGTAAAGGTAATTAAAATATTTTAAAATTGATAAGAAAAATTGAAAATAAAAGATTTGAATTTTTCTTATTAAAGAAGAAAAAGAGATAGCCATTGAAAAAACAGTAGATTCTGAGGAAGTAAAGAAAAGTGCAGAGAATAAAAGTGAAATTAATCTTAAAGAAGATAATTCACAGAAGCAAAATGAAATTACAGAAAAAAAATGCAAAGTTACAAAAGGATGTAAATTGTAATCTGTAAGATTTACCTAATTACTCTATAAAGGTGAACATTAGCTCTATCATGTTCTTTTACTGTTGGACTCCATGGATAAACTTCATTCATTGTACATTTCCACCAAATTAAAACCTTACAAATAGAAAAAATAATTAATTAACTTCATGCAAAAACATTTTAGTTTTTTTTTTACTTACCAAGTCTTCTGACCGATTATGTTGAATTTTTTTTTCTAATCTTTTGCCACTGGGTCCACAGCAGTCAAATGTTGATATTTTTGGGTCTAATCTGCTTATTTTATCAAATATATTTCTTTTTGGTTTTAAAAAATTAACCAACGTAATTTGACTATCATTATAAGTACAGATCATATAATTTTTTGTCATGATAACTGAAAATTAAATTAAAATTTTTATAACAAAGAAAAAATATTCCTATATGCAATAGTCAAATATTTTACCATCAGATAATCGATCAGACAATTTTCCAACTAAATATTTATCAAATATTATTTTTTGTATATCTCCTGATCTAAGATCAACTTGTATGTATATTAGCAAACCATTGCTAAGCATAAATTGTATATTGCAATAATCAACCCATTGACAGTAAATAGTAGAATAATCTCTTAATTGCTCCTAAAATCAAATAAATTATTACTAGTATTTATTAATATTTCAAATAATTTTTTTCCAATACCTCCAAGTATTTAATATTATCTTTTAATTTATTTCCTTTTTTATTTTGTGGGACATAGACCATTCCTCTCTTTTGAGCATAAGACTTTTTACCCTCTTCATAAACATTATCAATTTTTTTGTCATGGTAGCTGAAAATATCAGTTTCATATAAAAAAAATTATTTGAAAAATTTTTTTTTAAAATAATCATTTTGTTAAAAAGTATTTTTTTCAAGTGATTTTAATATGAAAAAAGAAGCATATGTGCATGAGAAATCGTGCGAAATACGCATTGGCCATAACAGTACTTTCCACATTCTCCAGATAATTATAGACCGCATTTCGCTGGAATTCTAATTGCAGCTATGGCAAAATATGTGAAAAATAATAATTTACCTGAAGGCACCGAAATCTGTTTCCTCAATATCAACGTCACTGTCAAAAGTCCAAAAATTTAATTCTCCCAACAATACAAACATCCTAAACTATAAATACGTGCACCAAAATGTCAACCGATTTGTATACAAACAACCGGAACAAAAAGTGATTTATTAGGTTATGTTGGTCGCTATAGCTCAAGATATTCGATAGATCGAGGATCGATTTTTTTTCCGCCTTTCTTGTTTTGATCACGTGACCTTCTGCCTACCTACCTCTCCTCTCCGCTGCGACCATGACTTTGCGGCGGATGCATTTTTTGCGGTGCGGTTAGGTCGTGGGAATAAACATAAGATGTTTATCGTCAATGTGTTCCTGTACGATAGTTGAATTAAAATTAAAATTTATAACGATAAAAAAACAAAGAATAACATTAGACTTATTCTAGCAAAGTTTCATTAAAATAATGGAAATGAATTGAAAGTTTAAATTTAAATGTATGCAGTGACATGAGATACACTAGTTAACCTTTACATGTGCTTTGTATTTGTGCAAATATAGTTTATAGATAAAAAGTGACTTTGGCATAATGATGAGAAATCTAAAAAAATCTGAATCTCATATATCCGTTGAATTAGAAGAATTATTGACTGGTGATGGTTGCACACAATTAATTATTGAACTCATAAAGTACATAATGTATCAGAAGCAACAAATTCCATTGGCTTGTGATTCACTTATAAAACTTCATTCAAATTTACAACCAAATGACAAAAATTATTTATCAATGCAAAATTTAGTTAATTCTCTTTGCTGTATAAGTGATCAATTAGCTTCACAATTTACTCTTGATAGTTGCAATGTTAAGGAAGTTGTTATTGTTATTGGAGCAACTATTATTACACCAAAAGTGTGTATTAGAATTGAACTACCTTCAGTAATTTTGGATAGTAAGGATCATCATGAATATCATCATTCTTCAAGAAAACCCTTACTTAGTGTTATGAGGTATTTATTTATAATAATTATATTTGTTTAGTTAGTCTATTTTTATGAAATTGTTTTTAATTTATTTTAGGTCAATCTTTGAAAGCTCTGAATTTCAACAAGAAATGACTGTACCTTTGGGACCTACAAATACCTTTGTACTAGTGCAGAAGAAAGATCCTCGTCAAATTTCTAAATTCTTTATTCCCAAACCACAGTTTGATTTGTCTTCCCAAAATGCTACATCTTTTCATATAAAATTGAATTACAATGAGAACAGTTCACTTACTTGTAACTGTGAAAATTCAATTAAAATCTACAATGATTTTCATAGTTTGCATTGCACAGATGAAGGTTATATTGTAGAAAATTCTACTTGTGAGTCTCAAGTTTCTTATGAATGGTATCAATCAAAAGAAGTCATTAAAGGTTTTAAATTTTTAAGATAATAGTAAATTATTATTAACAATTAGTAAATTTTTGCAATATATTTAATATTTAATATCTAGAAAAAATTTGTACAAATAAGTTTTTTAAATGTGTATATATTATCTATATTTTTTTTTAAAAAGCTTATAGAGCAAAAAACAAATTTAGAAATTAATAATGAATATAATACCATTACATAATTATTTCCATCAACTTGGAATGACTAAAATATTTTGATAATTAAAAAATAGATAAAGATGAGTTGTAAAATTCAGACGTGTAATACTGATTATACTAATCAGTTCAAAAAGGCTGCAACGTTGATTATAAAAGGTTATCTCATTTCTAAAGTTTCCATTCTAAGATTTTTTTATAAATACAAAAAAATTAATTTTCTAATACACAAATATATTTTAATAAATGTAAACAAAAATATTAATTAAATGTTCATTGTATCAAGAGTAAAATAATATGGCTAAAAAATAAAAAAATTTAATTTTGTCATTATCTTGGTTAAAGTAAATACAGAAAAATATATTATACGTCAGCATGATTTGTTCATTATGAAAATGATAACAAGCTCTTTGGAGATCAATATTAAAACTGAGATGCTGAGACGTCTGTCATCTCAGTGTCTTTACATTTCTTGAGCAGTCGCGGTATTCACCAAGCAGCATATTCCAACATGGTTCAGTTGAAATTTTTGACACCCGAACAGAAAGAGTTTTGGAAAGAAAACGGCTTTGTAAAACTGAGCAATGTCTTCACGGATAAGGAATTTAAGGAGATTGACGAAGAGTATTCAAGACTTTTTGCTGAAAAGCAGAAGGAGAACATGGCAGGCTTGGAGGCTGCTTGGATTGGGGATGACATGAAAAAGGCAGCAAACAACATAAATTACACTGTAAGTATAGCACGTAAATACACATATTTTTGCAATTACCCCTAAAAAAAAACGCATTGGATTAGTCGATTTAAAAACCAAAAGATCAGTAAAATAATGTAACCATCATCATTTGGCAGGTGAAGTCGATCCACAATCTACAGATGCACAGCGCGGTGTTCTCACGACTACTGTTGCACCCTCGTTTGCTGGATGCTATCGAAGACATAATGGAGACACCAGACATCCTGCTGCATCACACCAAGGCACACGTGAAACCACCAGAGAAGGGTGCCCCGTATCTTATGCACCAAGACTATCCGTATTTTCCCTTCAAGAAGCACACGATGCTGGCGGTCTTTATCCACCTGGACGACACCACACCCGAGAACGGTGGCCTCTGCGTCTATCCCGGTAGCCACAAGCTTGGCCCGCTCAAAGAACGCGAGCTCATCGACGAGAACAACGAGAAGTACCGGTACGTCGATCCGGAGCGCTTTCCAATCTCAGGTGCCACGCCAGTTACCGCCAAAAAAGGCGAGATCATCGTGTTCTCGTATCTCCTGCTTCACGGATCTTATCTCAATCTCTCCAACCGACCTCGACGTATGTTCCTTGCCCAACTCCGGGCGGCTGATGACGAGCCGGACAAAAATACTCATCATTCTCATTGTCAAGATCTTGTACTCCGTGGACGTAACGTTAAGTTCGAGGCGAATATGGCTACCCGATTTGTTGACTCTTCTGTTAACGCGTAAATCATTTGCTAGACGTATTATTACTATTATTTTTATATTGTGTGCAACGTCTTTTATTTTACTCTTAATTATCAATTTAATACGATATCTTTATAATTTGTAATGGTTAGATAATAAATTTTTGTTTTAATTTTATTAATACATTTGTTGATTTAAATCATTTCTAGTACTTTAAATCCTTTGTCGCTCTTATCCCATTAAATATTTACTAATTTATGTAGGTATATATTTTTGTTTTAATTTATGAGTTTTGTCATATTTATAGGTTTTGGTTTTTTCATAAAATAAAAAGTTAATATGTAAATTGATGAAATTTTAAATCGTTTTTTAATATTTTATTTTTTATCATAAGTAAACTTTCTGCACACTGTTTTAATACAATAAGTCAACATTTTCAAAAATCGCGAAAAAAATACATTATGATTTTTAATATTTTCTCTTCTTTTATTTTATTCTTGTGACAACACTTCAATTTTGTATTCGTTAAAAAAATAAGAATAGCGATTGACAATAAAAGAAAACAAAAAACAAAAACAAAAGAAACGTTAGTAAAATTCAAACACGTGTCTTAATTTTGTTTTGTTAAAATCTTATCGTACCTAAAATATAATTATCGTAAAATGGAATCTACAATTGACGTTGAATCTCCATCTTCCGACCTTCAAATTGATCGTAAGAAAATAAGCATAATACCAATCCACAATAAAATCTTTAAAATAAATTTTTTACATCTTAAATTATAAAAATAATAGATAAATCAGATGTCACATCTAGAGTTCAAAGCTCAATAATAATCAAAAGCCATGATTCTATCAACGATTACGAAGAGTATGAAAAATTTGATGATGACTTGGAAGACATCCGTTCGCATAAAACAACAACATGGCAACAATCTGTTAAATCATTATTTGTCGATGGGATTATCTTAAAAAGGAAAGATAAAGAGGAGGAGGAAGAGGAAGAGGAAGAGGAGGAAGAGGAAGAGAAGGAATATCCTCTTTCCAAGGATCAAAAATACTCGCCTTTGAAATACGATCTCGAAAGATTCGGTTACGACGAATTAAAAAACGAAGAGCGACAGGACATTATAGCACGTTTAAAAGAGCTGAATTCCGAAATACGAGTACTGACTGTCAAAAATAAATTTCTCCATAAAAATTATACAAACGTGATTCGTAATTCAGCATCTTTCGCAACTGCACTTGACAAATTTGAAGACAACGTCATTTACGAAGATGATCGGTAAAAAAATATTATTATCTTTTCACATTTATGTTTTATATACTTGGATATCTTTGTTTCTTTTTTTTTTTCTTTTTCTGCAACAAAAATAAACGCGTGTTTTAGCACGAAAGCTGCGATAAGAGCCAACGAAACAAATTTAAAAACATTATGTCAGCATTACATTCAAATTTTCATAATACCGATAATCTGTATATAGGGGAGACCGGGGCGAGATTGCAACGGGGCGAGATTGTAATTTTGAAATTATTTTTGACAGGATCAATGGAATTGGATGAAACTTGGGGGT
>JAPYZE010001416.1:0-51447 GCA_030522805.1 Leptomastidea abnormis | reverse complement strand
TATATATATATATATATATATATATAGGAACACGTTGCGTAACACACACATACCCACCCCCTTCCCCATTATACATGTGTATATATGTATGTATGTGTCATTCTCTCTACACTTTCTCTCTTTTTCTTTCTCTTTCTCTCGGGATATATATAGTTGGGTTGTTATTTCATTCCCTTTCCTCTCTATCCCTTATACGCCTGCAATTCCACCTCCTTCACCTTCTCCTCCTCCTCCTCCTCCTCCCCAATGTTCCTCTTTCACTTCTAGCTAGTCAAAATAAGTTGGAATTACACGGCGTGGAACGAGCTGCATGCGCAAGAGACGAAAGTGAGAGACACCCGAGAGAGAGAGAGAGAGTCAACCTTCTATTTCATCTCTCCCCCCCCCCCATATAGTATACTTGCGAGAGCTTGCGATGCTGTATGTATGTATATATAGGATATACACACTAAGCGGATAGAGTTTCTAATTAGCGAGACGCCCGCGCGTGACACGCGGTCGAATGAATTAGCCTTTCTACTCTCTTTCTCTCTCTCTCTCTCTCTCTCTCTCTCTCTCTCTCTCTCTCTCTCTCTCTCTCTCTTTCTTCTATATATACTGTATACTCGTCGTGCAAGCTTGCAGATGAGAAAGAGAGTAAGAGTATATAGGTATACTACTAAGTATAAGTTTGTAAACGAATAGCAAAACTGTATATAGCAGAAGCAGCAATGGCAGCTTGCGGGTAGAATTCATCTATAATATATTTTGTACTTTCTAAAGTTCTTTCTTTTTTATTTCTTTTTTTTTTTTTTAATTTTTGATCGATTTATCCAGAAATATAAAAAAATAAAAGAAAATATTATAGTTGAGATATGAAAATAAAAAAATAAAAAGTATAGTATATTTTGGCTTACATTGCAAATTCCATACATATATACGTATTACGTGTACTGTACACTGATATATATAATATCAGCAACGTCTTCACTATGATGTGCTTGCAAGAGAAATAGAGAAAGAGAGAGAGAGAGAGAGAGAGAGAGAGAGAGAGAGAGAGAGAGAGAGAGAGAAAAGGAGAAGTCTCTGCTTGGAATTTGATGAATCGCTTGATTTTCTATTGAGCTTGCGCGCGATTTTCAACCTATATATCCTGCTACTTCTATATATATATATGTATGGTAGGTAGCTTCCACTTTTCCAACTCTCCTCCCCCCCCCGTTCCTACCATATCCTTCTCTCACTCTCTCTTTCTTTCTAGTATATATCCATTGGGAAATAAGCGACCTGTTATAAAGAGGGTCAAGAGGGGGGGAGGAGGGAAATTGTTCGCGCGTGGTTAGAAGCTTGTTCGAATATATAGTTTTATCGGTAATAATACTTGAATGCTATAGGTGGAGTAGGAAGAGGGAAAGGAGGGCTATTAACAGGTTGCTTTATATATATCGTTACGCGCTTGATTGATTTATATTCTTCTTTTTCTTATTCTTTTTTTTTTTATTATCATTTTGCGGTTATATATTTTATTAATTTATATAACTATTATGTGTAACGTGAAAACTTTTACTCTATGTATGTAACAAGTATTATGTTATAGCTTAAACGTTTTTATAATTTATATAGTATTATAATCGCGAAAAAGCTCATAGGGATAATATTTATAGCAAAAGTACATACTATATATCATTTTGCTGTACAGAAAAACGTATATAATAAGTACGTGAATTTTGGTTTAATACGAAAAAGTGGAGCTTATATTATACGGATTGCGGAAAATATGACGACGACGTAATGTGTGTAACATATATATTATATGGTAATTCACCTTTAGCTTACTCTATTACTGTAAAAGTTCGATTATGATTTCTTGGTTGGATTGGTTGAATTGGTTGGTATAACTGGGTTTCTGCGATAAATGTGTGTGCTTCCATAGATATATACTTACTTATTCTATGCCCTTTTCCTAACTGCTTTTATATACTTATATAGTATTATCTTTCCTTCTCTTTCTATATATAGATATATATACTTACAGCTTTATTCTGCTTATAGGAGATGAAGAATTGAGTGTAGTAGACGAAACCGCAAGAGAGAAACTTGAAATAACAAATTAACTTTAAAAGTATAGCCAAGAGTTTAAAAGCCGTTTGAAATAATATTATTCTTTTTGTGAATCGACCCATCGACTTTATTTACTATATATAAGTACATACTAGTTTTATTCTTTCAAGGTATCCATCTGTAAATATCCAATTATCGTATTTATTTGTCATTTATTTATCTATTTAAATATTTAAACAGCTTGTATATCAGTTTATTTAATCATTGTATATTTACTTATAAAAATATATACATATATTATATAGGTGTGAACTATATAGGTAGATACAGATTATTAAAAAGAAAAATATCCTTGACTCGTTATAACAGACACGTCGTTAGACAACGACGACGACGACGAGAAAAGACGATGAAAGACGATGAAAAGTTTTAATCTTCTGATAAACGACAAAAGCTGCTATAGCATTTTTTTTTTTTTTATAAAACGGTGTGTCTACCAGAGAAAAGGGGGGAGGATTTCCATCCCTCTATCTATCTCGTTGAGGAAATTAATGCAGTGTGTCCGAAAACACCAGTGGGTTTCCACTTCCAGTTGGGTGCCAATTAGGGATGACAGGTTCGTTAGCATGTCTGGTTTAATCTTTAAAAAGTATTAATCCAGGGGATATACTATGCTTCGCATGGGATATATGTATATTTATCTATATGTATTTGTTATGTGAGTTAGGGTATTTCAGAGATATTTATATTTATTTTATTTTATTTATTTATTTGTCTTGTGTATATTTGTATTCGATAAATATTTTGCAAGTTAGTTTGACGTTTATGATGTTTATCAATTTATTAGATGTGTTTTATGGTTATTATTTACTGTTTCAATAAATTATTGGTATTAATTATTTTAATTATTTTTCATAAAATATTATGCGTTTGAAAATTTTTTGGATATATAAAATTTGAATATTAATAATGATATATAAAGCTTGATTTCTGCTAACTTTTAATTTACATTTATTATTTAAAATATTTTAAATTGATTATTCAATAAAGATTTTATTGATGAAATGCAATATATATATATAATCAGTATATCAAATGTTTTCCTCTGATTAAAATGTATATTTAAATAAGAGAATCACTTTAAATTTTTCATTATAATCGAATGATACAAGAATGTTAATATGCAAATATCGAAATAAATATAAAAAAAAAAAAATAAATTCCAATAATACTTATCAATACATTTCAATTGAACATAGAGCTATTGTCTTTTTGTTTTAATTTGATTAATATATAAGAGTTATTTATTATACTTTTTTTTTTTATTTCATCAATATTGAACTTTGACTAATTAGATTATGTAGCAGTTAAAATTCAAATATAAGCTTTATAATATATATAATATATGAATACGGATTGAAAATAAATCAACTATACGTTGTTATTTATTCAAAATGGTTTATCAGGAGAATAAATTAAAGTTATATTGAAAATCCAAGTTCTTAAATTTGTAATGTGTGTTTCAATAATAATCGTAATAATAATAATGTAGTTAAACAGCTAACAACACGATATAATAATAATAATAATATTTTCTCAAAACAAAATTAAATTTCATTTTCGAAATAAACATCAAATTACAATAAATAATTAATTGACTCAATTACCAAAATTTTCTTTAATATATTATGTAGGTCGGTATATAAATGTAGTTGAAAATTTTCCAGATGTAAATATATACACAACAATTGCAGGATGAAAGAGAGAAAAAGAGACAGCTTGCAAAATTTTAGGAAAACAAAATACAATGTCAGTATATGTGTATATATCGTTCAGTTGCGGTGAAAGCACAATTTTATCTTCACAAGATGCCAAAAAATCCAAAACAGGGTCCAACAATCAAACAGTACTTAAATTAATATACATTCTAGTAAGCTGTTTACAAAAAAGAAGTAAAACAGCTTAAAAACAGAATTTTTTTTTTTTTTAATTTAACGAATAAAAAACATGAAAAAAAAGAAGAAAGAAAATAACCATTATTTACAAGCTCATAATATAGTCTCGGCATTAAAATACACCACATCTTTTTTTTCTTTTTTTTTTTCTTACACAAATTTTCTCTTCCCTTATTTTTTTTCGTACAATCTCTCTCTCACCCTTCCTTCTCTTCTTTCTTCCTCTTCCTCTCGGTCACACAAACAAGGCATGTAGTACCTATAAAAATATGATTCAGCGTAGAGTTTCAATTAGCGTGTGCCCGCAACTTTTGCGCAACAAACTTTCAATGTTAGAGAGTGAGAGAGAGAGAGAGAGAGAAAGAGTGAGAGCTTTACTTTATCACTCGACGACTAGCTATACGACAACGTCGGCACAGTTCACCTACCTACCCCTCCTTCTTACTCGCTTACTCACTCCGTTCTACACACATATCCGTATTATATATACTTATACATGTGTGTGTGTGGAAAGGACTTCTCGTGTGCAGAAACGAAAGTAAAAGACAGAAAAGAAGTAGAATAAGGGAGAAACTCAAGGGAGAAGGAATAAAAAAAAAAGAAAAAGAAAAAAGTAGAAGCGCATACACACACACACATGTACTTGTCCTACTATAGCTTTATACCACCCTTAGTCATATATATATATATATATCCTACTCTAGAGGGAGAGTAGAGAAGGGGGTAGTGGAAAGCTTGCTGCTGCTGCTACTGCTGCGCTGTGTGCCTCGACAAATGCATTCTCGAGTAATTGGCTGGGCTCGTGCGTATATAATATAAAGTTGCGTCAAACTGAATTGTAACGGGAGAAGAGAGAGAAAAAAGTAAAAAAAAAAGGATGAAGGAGAGATGATGGTCGAGGACATGGCATCCTCTCTCTCTCTCTCTCTCTTATATTATATACGACAAGAGAAAGAGAATATGAAGGAGGAAAGGGGGTGGAATGAGGATAGAGAAGAAGAAAAAAAGAAAAAAAAGGGGGTTGAAGTCTCAAAGCCAACAACGATGGACGTAGAAAATTTCACTGTTAGAAAAAGAGGAGATATGTGTATTATATGAAAACGAGGACGAGGAGAGAAAAGAAGAAATGAACAAGTCAAACTCGTATATATTTTTTATTTTATATCTTCATTTTTTTTTCTTTCTTTTTTATTGGTTTTTTTTTTATAATTATATATATAATATCCATCTTTGTATTTCTTTTATTTTTATTTTTATATTTATTCATTCATATTTTCTTTTTTGTTTATATCTTCATTTATATATATTTCACATATCATCATCATCTTCATATTCGGCATTTTTCTTATTTCTTCCACTTGTTTTTTTTTTTTTGTTTTTTTTTGTTTTTTGTGGTGGGTTGTTATAAGGTTTATAGAGTTGCGGTTTTTGGATGAATGTATAAGAAAGAAAAGTTTTGAAAAATTGGACACGACTGTTCTTTTTTTATTTATATAATATATATATTTATACCTTTATATAAAGGTACCCATATGTATATATATATTCATATAGATATATAATATATATTATGTCATAGAGAGATCGTCGTAGTTTTTATTTCTCTTTCTCTTTCACACGCACACACACACACACACACATGAGATCAAAAATTTTGGCAAGACATCATCTTAGGGAGAGGTAGGGGCAACGTAAAGGAGGTGTGTATAAGCAATCTATCATCTTAATTCGCTCGTTACTTCGATACTTTCTCTCTTTTTCTCTCACTCTCTCGTTATGTGGCACGTGGCACCACCACACCAACCAAGCCAACCACCACACCCATCCCCCCTTTACACACTTACTCACTCACTCGCTCGCTCACTCTCAGCTTTTATATATGCGTATAATGATCGAATCGCACACATACACACACAGACACAATTTAAGTTTCGTCGACGAGCAGCAAGGAAGGCGGGCACACATACATACATACATACATACATAAAACAGAGCAGCAGCAAACGACTATACGACAGCAACGTAGACGACGATGTCGTCGTCGTCGTCGTCGTTGTCGACGAAGTGTATATAGGAAACTCAGGGATGCGAGGGGGGCAGGAGGTGGAGGAGTAGGGGAGGGTGGGTTAGGTTAGCGGCGCCGGGGTGACTTGAGGGCAAAGGGGGGTGGGTGGGTTTGTGAGACACCATTTCTCTCCCAAGCTCCCGCTCCTCCACCCACCCTCGCGCGCGCCCTTATAGTACATCCTTCGCTTTTCTCTCTCTCCTTCCAACCCCCCGCAAGTCTGACTTAGTCGTTCTCTCTTTCCACTCGCTTTCTCTCCGTCGCTTCTGGAGGCAGCAGCAGCAGCAACCCGATGAAGGAGGGTGCCTCTCATACTCTCTCTCTCTCTCTCTCTTTCTTCTACACACCCACGCACATACACACAGATATACAGAAGGGCAAGGACTTGGGTTTTTTTTCTCTCTTCGCCTTCCCCCTTCCCCCTGCCAACTATTTACAACGCAAGGACATCGGAGTAAGAGAAAAGGGGGTGGTGGTATATATAGAATGAGATAGATAGATAGATAGAATGAGCAAGAGAATGAGACAGAATAGGAGGAGGGTATATATAGGATGAATTGAAGCAGGACAGTAGTAAGGGGGTATAAGAGAGTAGTAGTAGTAGTAGCTACCGATGTTGGGACTGAGGGGCAAGCAGGAGGACGAGGAGGAGGAAGTAGATGTGGGGTTTGAAGGAGGGCAAAAGAAAGAGAGAATGGGAGAGGGTAAGAGGGGGGAAGGAGGGGGTTTGGACGAGGTAAATCCATCCATCCATCCAGCAGCGTGATAGCAGTCAGGAGGGGATCAACGTTAGGACGAACCAAGAGAGAGAGAAAGAGAGAATGGGTGAGTAGAGAAAAACAACCGGGGGGGTATAGTAGGAGATGTGCGCGCTTGAGAAGAAGCAAGCAAGGAGGTGAAGGAGGTAAAGGAGGAAGAGGAGACGATGGAAGATTCAGGCGCAGCTGGAGGTTCAAAGTATAGAGTTGAGGGGGATGATAAGAGTAGTGAACAAGGCGTGTAGAGAAAAAAAGATAGAGAGAGAGAGAGAGAGAGAGAGAGAAAGAAAAAAAGTGCGTCGTGCAGAAACGTCGCCATTCTTCAAATCGCCCGCGTATACGTATAAGTATAGATATATACCTTCTTATATATGTGCGTGTGCTCATTCTGAAACTCTTTTCTTTTTTCTTTCTTTCTCTTGCTTTCTATCTTGCTTTTGCTATAGCAGTCTAGTATCCCTTACCACCCCCTAACCCCCTCACATGTGTTTTACTTTCCTTGCGATTTTTCTTCCCTTTCTCTGTCTTACTCTTTTACTTTCTCTTACATGCGTGAAAAATAGAGGCAAAAGATGGAAAAAAAACAAAAAAAAAAGAGAGAAAATGGAAAAGCATCGAAGAAAGGAGAGCTTGCAACAAGAGAGAGAGAGAGAGAGAGAGAGAGAGAGAGAGAGAGAGAGAGAGAAAGCTCATATAGGGATATTACGTACATGTGTATAACGGAAGCATGAGGGCTCAAATCTATCCCCCCCCCCTCCCCCCAAAACCCTATTTCTTCCCTTTCTCTTTCTTTCTTTCTTTCTTTCTCTGTCACGCGTACATCCAAGCCCGCAGGGCAAAAATATACTGCGAAAGAAAAAAAAAACCGAGAGAAGAGAAAATACGAGAAAGAAAAAAAAATAGTAAAAAAAGAGAAAAAAAAAGAAAAAAAACGTGGAAAAGGCCAGAAAGCAGAAAGGGTAAGGGTGAGAAGAAGGGGGGTGGGTAGTGTGCTCCTTGCGGCGCCGCGTATACTCTATATCCTTCATCTCTCGTTCTTCTTTCTCTCCCTTTCTCTCTTTCTCACGTTCCATATCGCAGTCTCGATTTCCTTCATATTTTTTCCGTCTCACTCGTCGTTGTGCTTACAAGCTCTCTCTCTCTCTCTCTCTCTCTCTCTCTCTCTCTCACTCATTCCTTCCGTGCAACCTCTTACGTATAAAGTAGCGCCCTGAAGTAAGAAAGAATAAGAAGAGGGAGAGGGAGAGAGATGGATGAAAGAGGGCGAGAGAATAGGAGGATGAGTAGGAGGAGGAGGAGTAGGCGAGTGCGTCGACCCCTTACACCCAAGAGCCATAGTACAAGCCTTCCATCCCCCCCCTCTCCCACCCCCACCACCCTTCTTACAAAGACTGTATTTCTTCATCATTTTTCACCTCCTTCATCCTTTTTTTTTTGTTTTCTTTTTCTCTTGCTAAAACAAGCTCAACTTTCTCTCTCTCTCTCTCTCTCTCTCTCTCTCTCTCCATCTCTTTTCCACTCACCCCTATACTCCTGAAAACAGTATACACTCACTTGTATTCTTTCTCTCTATACAATCTCTCTCATTCCGCGCTATCCCTAATTATACCGAAATCTCGACATCTCTCTTCTACCGATTCAATCCCCCTCCTCCTCCTTCCCCCTCTTTTCTCTATACACATCCACCCCATTTTCTCTTCTCCTCCCCCTCATACATACAAATACACATTACATTCTCGTATGTGCCACTGTATATGCGGCTTATTATACGTATGGATACAACATATAGAAATCTCTCTCTCTCTCTCTCTCTCTTTCTCACTCTTGTTTCTTTCGTCGTCCTTCGCCGTGCTTTTAATACCACTCAACATTTCTCCTTTTGCACATATACATATATGTAGCTCCTTTTACTCACTCACCCTCTCTCACACACACCCCTCAATCATGTACATACATACATACATGTGTATCTATATAGATATATTCTTATATATATATAAAAACCACATCGTCCCCCTTGGCGACGTGCCTCCTTTGGGGCACATACACATATATAGTCTCCTCTCCCTCCTATGGGCTTCTTTCTCTTCTGGCTTTCTCTAAAAACTAGCTGCTTATTATGGAGGATGCCTAATTATCCGCGTCATCCTTCCCCCCCCCTTATACCACCTCACCTACTTCAATCTCCTTCTTCTCATTCACATAATCCTTTTTTTTTATTAATATTGTTATTATTATTAATACTATTATATATCTATATATTTATTTATACCATTTTTTTTTATTTCTTAAAGAGTTACAAAGTGTGTGTTTTTTTGCACGCGCACAATTGACAAGCTTAATTATTTTTTTTTTTTTATTTTTCATTTCTTCTTTATTTTGTTGATGTATTTTGGTAATAATAATTTTTTTATTTCTTTATCTGTATATCTTTTATTATTATTTTATTTTCTTTTTCGTTTTCTCGCTGTTATATTATAATTTTTTTTTTTCTTCTTTGTTTTCGACGATATTCATAATATATATAATGCATTTAGTGTTTATTTATCATTTATTTTATTCATTTTTTTTTTTTTTTTTTTTTTTTTTTTTTTTTTTTTTTTTTTTTTTTTTTTTTTTTTTTTTTTTTTTTTTTTTTTTTCTTTTTTTTTCTTTTTGTTTTTTAGCTTTTTTTTTTTTTTTTTTTTTTTTTTTTTTAATTTCTTTTTTTTTTTTTAAACTTTAAGTTCTATATAAATTACAGACAAGAAGAGAGAAAGAGAAAGAGTATATTTAAGGAAATGTGCTTTATAATTGAGTATTTTTTTTTTTTTTATAGCCAGTCTTTGAATCTTCTCCTTGTTTTTTTTTTTATTCGTTTTTTTTTTTTTATCTTTTTAAAGTCTTTTGTGCTTCTCTCGTAACGTTAAAACTTTGCGTCGGTTAATCACTGGTAGACACTGATTTTTTATTTTTATTTTATTTTTTTTTCGTTCGTCTTCGTTAAAAATCAGCGGATAAAGTCTATAACGACGAGTTAATTGATCATTCCTCAATTTTCCCTTCAATCTTTTCTTTAACCAACCTTTTCCCATTATAAACCCACCCGTATTAAAAAAAAAAAAAAAAACGAAATAAAATTTCTCTTGATACGTAGTCCTGTAATCTGCTTTCATTAAGCAATAATCGAACGTCAAGACGAAAGCTTGTAATAAGCATTAATTCCTCGTGGCATCGCGAATAAAAAAAATAAATAAATTAAAAAAAGAATAAATAAAAACAAAAATAAATGTACGTATATAAATGCACAGCGTGTGTATAATATACGTAACATCGTTTATCAAGCGAATTAATTCACCAGAGTCACGTAAAGTTTTGCGAATGCTCAATTAACATATCGCCGATAAAAAAGCTCACGCGCGCGTGTGTGTGCACGCCCTGAACAGCTATACGGCAAATACACTCGTTTTCTCTATAACCACGATTTCTTTTTCTCCTTTTCTTTTTCTTTAGTTCATATAACGAAATACATATATTTATATATCTGTAAGAAGAGTAGACTGTCGTATACAAAAAAAGGCAAAAAAAAATTATCAAAAAGCCAATCCGTATCCCGTATACACACAGTCTACCCCCTACCTGTCAATATATGATATTTCATCGATATACAAACAACATATCACCCACCAAACCTTTCTGTCTCTCGTGTATATATTTATATATATAATGTAAGCGCTTCAGCATCAGCAGCGTGCACACACACACGCGCTGGAGAGCAATAATAATATTCTTCTCTCTTGCACCGCGAGCAGCATACACACAATGTTTTATGGGGTTTTCACACGCAATAATCGTCCCTCAAAAAGTACATATCACTTGAGAATTTACAAAATAATTTATTAGCAAATATTTTCAAGTATACAAAAGAATATATATTTATATTTATGTATCGAGTATTTTTTTTTTTTTTTTTCGACAATCGATTAATATAATATACAAATATGTTTTTTTTTATTTTTCGTCATTCGCACGCTCGAATTTCGTACATACTATTAATTAATTACTATTATTATTATTATTTAGACGCTCGCTTTATTTTTTCGTTTTTTCATTATAATATAATAATTGAGCAGCGTGTATAATTGTGGCACTGCCGTTTTTTTTTTTTTTTTTTTATAATATTTATATCGTCGCAAAATTATATAAATTTACAACTAATACACAACCCCTATATATTTAATACCCAGCTTATTTTTAGCTTGAAGGTATATATATACATACATATAGAGAAATTTTATTTTTCGAAAATATATAGCATATATCGACTCCATAATATAAGATACGGTATATTATAAATATAATAACGCCGACGCAGCTTATTCGTATAGGAGCCACACATACTTTGCACGTAAAAATATATATATATATATAAAAAAAAAGATAAATTACATATAAAATTAACAAAAAAAAAAAAATATTTATATAAAATAATAATTAATACATAATTATTAGATATACACTGGGAATGCAAATCAGAAGAAGTACATGGAGATAAAATAATAAAAATAAAAAACTAAAAATTTCACACTTAACGGTGTGTTTTACTTAAATTTATATATATACGGGTAGTATCAGCCGATTAAATTGCAACTCTCACATCAGGAGGAATAATCAAGAGAGAGGCCAGCAATAACGACAATAATGTTTTTTCGCGCGCACATGATTCCACTAACGAGTTGGAGCCATCGAAAGAGAGAGAGAGAGAGAGAGAGAGAGAGAGAGAGAGAGAGTATAGGCCTGGAAAAATTGAAAGGAAAAAGAAGGGAAAATTGTGTACTATAAGATAGAAAGAAGAGAATGAGGGTATGATAAGAGAAAATAAAAAGGACGCAAGTATGGACGTGACAAGAAGAGCGCTGCAGTATGTATACCTATATAGGATAGAATTGCAGTTTCTCCTCTCTTCCTCTATATATGCGTATGTGATGTATATATAGGTAAAAGTGTACTCGCGGTATTGTAACACACACGTATTATCCCGATCGAATAGCTGCGGGCCGCGCCTGCACGATATACCGCTTGATGTGTACCGTATACTTATACACATCGTAGACCTGATGTCTTTCTAAAAGCTAAGCTAGAATAGAATATATATGCTACTATATCGGCCCTCTATTATATATCTATACATATACCGCTAGTATCACCTATATACAGTATACACGTATATAGTATATTTATTTTTATTTGAAGTCGCTGCGCGCCAACTGAATATCCGCGAAAAAATAAAAAGAAGAAAGAACAGTATAACGAATATACACACAATATATAAGGGGTTACCTATATAGGATGAGTAGACAGAGTAGGAGAGTAGGGAGTATAGGGTATGGGTTCTCAGGGGTTTCTTGTTTTTTTATACATATAGAAATATATGTATAGACGGAATTCAGTCGGCACGCTCGGAGCGAAATTGCACATCGAACGTGTATATATGTATATAGAATACAAGTTTTATCTCCTGTATATATACGCCTCGTTATTAGCCAACTCTGTTTCTCTCTCTCTTTTTTTCTTCTTTTTTTCTCTCTGAAGCATGAAACAAATAGTATATATAACGCATTGTTCGTTACAAATGTCTCGCGTCGCTTGCACTCATTCGCTTGCAAGCCCAAGTATAGTATAAGAGAAGAGAGAGAGCTGAGCTGAGTTGAGTTAAGAGCGTTCGCGTGGATGAAATATACATGAGCGAACGCGCGCGAGAGGCTCCAGAGAGTAGAGAGAAAAAAAGAAAGAAAGAAAGAGAAAGATCGTAGAAATCGAAAAAGCGTTGGACACGTTCTTTTTTTCCATTTTTTTTTCTCTCGTTTTTACAGTGAAAGAGAGATACTCACGGGAGAAGTTGAGTTGAGAGAGAAAGAGAGAGAGCGAGAGAGAGAGAAGGCTTGGAATATGTATATACACATACTTGGCGCAAGTAGCAGCACAAGAGTGTAAGAGAGAAAAAGGAGGAGGAGGAGGTAAAGGAGTAGGGTTTCTCTCGTTTAAATTTTAGCGGAACTTTCTCTCTTTTCTCTCTCCCTCTCTCTCTTTTTCGCGAATTCGATCGGGTGGTATAAGGTAAGACCTAAGACATCGTTTTAGTATACGAAAAAATTACTATCTCTCTCTCTTTTTCTTTTTTTTTTATACACTTATATGTATATACTCGCGTATGCGCCTCTCGCTGCTCTGGGAAGACATTTGACTTCACTTGCTATAGTTTTATATACCTATAGCTATATAAAAAGAAAGAGAGAAAGAGAATAAGATAAGGAGGGAAAGAAAGCCCAGTAGTAAGATCTCTAACTTTTTCTTCCGCAGCTTCCACCAACACACCATTGTCACTACATATATATACTTAAGTATATATATCCCACGTGAAAACTCAACTCTCATTCTCTCTCACTACTTTCTACTCATCCCCAAAGCCCTACGCAATTATGCAAAACCAATACTAATTTCCATAATTAGTTAGTAGAGAAAGAAGGATAGGAAAAAGAAAAAGAAAAGAAAAGAAAGGAAAATAAGTTTTATACGACTACTGCTATACTACTACTACTATATAACCACGGCGCACACTGTACTCTGATTAATTTCATTCGTTTTTATCGCGCAAACCAAACACGCTCTCGACCTTTCACCTTTATATATACCCTATATACTATCTTGTAGGTATTTTATTTAAATATTTCTTATTATTTTTTTTTATTCTTTTTCAAACTGCAACAAAGTAATATTTCTTTTTTTCTTTTCGCGACGTGTAGGATATACATAATCAAAGTGTAAGCTTATATACGCTTATGTGTATATATACCTATATACATACAAACACATGCACGTGTGCTCTCTCAATATAATTCTTAAATAAATAATCGGCACGATTCTAAAGTGGTATTATTCGTACATATATAAACTGTATAAATATATATACCTATATAATAATATAAATCGTTTAATGCGGAAAACGTGGCTGAAGAACCATATATAGTATAGACCCGAGGCAAATTTTATAAATAGCCGGTATTTAAACATTTGTGTATATGCATGTGTATGTACATACCTAGAGGCAGTTTATATATTGAGCTTATACATAGAGCTATGTGTTTATACATACAATCCATCTATATATACATCCACCCCTTACACTTGTATATGTATGAAATACGATGATAAAAGGGTGATTGTATATATTATAAAGGGGTGTTGTTATATTTATTATAGGCATAGTGTAATTTGAAAAATATCAACTTTATATATATACGTACGCACGATTAATTTGAACAAAAAAAAAAAAAAAAAACTATTCTTCTAATTACCATACAATCAAATCATGCGTAATATACACACCCACCTATACCCTTAATGCTCTGATAAATAATCTCGTATCTATATATATATATATATATATTTCGTATATGTAATACAAGGGAAAAGTCGAATGAGTGAGAAAGGGAGATGAGGAAAGGGGAAGGGGGATAAGAGAGGCGAAACGAATCAGAACAACGTAATTTCCACTTAGTCGAAAAGTAAGTTTTTAAGCGCTTAATTTAGTCCTCCCCCCCTTTACTCCCTCATGCCTTGCTATATATAGTCGCTTAAGCTTGGTCGCTTGCGAGCTGCACGTGCTGCTGCTGCTGCTACTGTGTGAGAAGGAAAAAGGGGGATGGGCTATACGGAAACCCGGGGCAGTTAATTCTCAGCGGGATCCTTCCCACTAAAAGGAGGGGTAGGGGTTGGGTTATTGAGGGTGTGAGAGAGAACGTGTAGCTATATATACATACAAGAATGGTGTGTGTGTGTGTGTGTGTGTGTGTGTGTGTGTGTGTGTGTATAATGTGTGTCTCAGCGGAAAAAGATATCGCTTTCTTACTGGGTCAGATGTACCTACCTCTATACAGTTCTACGAGGAGAAAGAGGAGGAGGAGGAGTAGAAGAAGAAGGGCAGAGACTTACAAACACTCGTTTTCTTATACTCTCTCTCTTTCTCTCTTTTATTTTCTCTATCTATCTTCTTTTCTCTCTTTCTCTTTCTCTCCTCTGATTCTTTAGCTTTGCGAATCGTAATGTCTTTGCAGTACCGAGTAAGTAGAGATCTACATATAATAATGATATAGATATACACGGTGGGGGGGGGGGGTTTAGTTGCACTTTCTCGTATAATGTCATGGAATATAACATCAGACACACCATTTATACTTACTTACTTACATACATACAGAATTTATTTATATATACTTATAGACAAGTATAAGAAAAATAAAACATATATATATACACACACATTAGCGACAGCTTTACACACGATACGACCCTTCCCCTTTTAATACATATATTCTTCTTCCCTATATCTGGCAAAAAGAAGAAAGAGCAGAGACATTGCATGTCTTATTAGTGGGTCTCGTCCCGTAATATATAGGTATACACGACTGATTTACGAATTTTAGCGTATATATAAATATAAATACACGGCAGTTTTTTTTACATACATACCCACATAGAAAGATATAGAATAATAGATATAGATATAGATGTTTATCGATATAAAGTTAAGTTATACATACATATAGGCCGGACTGTTACAGATAGAAAGAGAGAGAGAGAGAGAGAGAGAGAGAGAGAGAGAGAGAGAGAGAGAGAGAGAAGAGAAAGAGAAGGAGGTAGGGAAGAGCTTGAAGGAAGCGCGAAATCGTACAAGAACATCGAATGAGAGTGCATCGAGAAGTGTAGTGGTAGTAGTAGTAGTAGGTATATTAGGGATATGTCTCTCTATCTGTGTATATGTCTGTATGTGACAGTGAACGAGAGACTCTCCTGTTTCCCCCTTTTTCTTGCCCCTCTGGTACTTGTATATATATAAATATACAATAATGCACATGAACTACACGCGAGGGCCGGAAGAACAAAAGGGGTGGGGGGAGGGGCTATTTTCTCTCGGCTGCATCAGGAGAATTAGAGAGAGAGAGAGAGAGAGAGAGAGAGAGAGAGAGAGAGATAGTGAAAGAGAGAGAAAGAGTGAATGAGTAGCATATACGTATACATACACACACAATATACATACATATATAGCATAAATAGGGAGCTGAAGAAGGGTAGGGTGAAGGATGGGGTGGCTATATTACTACTTGGTTAAAGTCGATGCCATATACTACTACTACTACTACTGCTGTGCTTGCAGCTTGCAGCTTGCAGCTGTACTACTATATACTATATATACCAGATACCTACTCCTCCTACCACTTTATCTTCCGGCCCTAAGCTTCCTCTCTCTCTCTCTCTCTCTCTCTCTTTTACTTTGTGTCCTGTGTGTTCCCTTTTAATATTTAAACCTTGCAGTCTTAAATCTTACTTAAGTACAACGCGTGCACCTACTCTAGCCATCCACCCACCCATCCCAATCCCCCTCATGTCCAAGACGAGCGATTGCTCTCGGAACTAGGCTTCTTCTTTCTCTCTTTCGTGGGGGTGTGTGGGTGTGTGTGTGTGTGTGTGTGTGTGTGTGTGTGTGTGTGTGTGTGTGTGTGTGTGTGTGTGTGTGTGTGTGTGTGTGTGTGTGTGAGGATGGGTATACTTGTAAGGTAAAGGGTTGGTACGTGCCTGCAGTAAAGAGAGTGAGAGGGAGAGGGAGAGATAAAAAAAGATAGAGACACTGCACGTAGAGGGTGGTTTTAGCGCAATGTGTACGTTTGCTATATATAGATAGGTTTGAGAGAGAGAGAGAGAGAGAGAAAAGAAGAGAAAGAACAAACGCTTGAAAAGTCGCTTGAAAAATTGCTAGAAAAGAGGGTTGTAACGCCTGTATATATATATATAGGATATGGTTGAGAGAGAGAGAAAGAGAGAGAGAGGAAGAAAAAGAGTTTAAAGGAGTAGAGCAGTAGGTAGTATATATAGGTATAAAAGAAAGAGGGTGTGTAGAAGAGATCGGATAAGCTTGAATGGTATAGTATAGTTGTGTTGGTGGCGATTTTAAATTTGCCATAGTTTCTTTTTGACTGCTTCTTATCGGACGCTGTTCTATACCGCGCCCGCGCGCGGCTACTATCGCAGAGTCACCGCGTGGTATATATAAAAGGATCCCTTTTTTGCTTTCTTTTCTACCTCCTATTACTATATATATGTATACTTTACATACAAATACTCGCGCTTGACTCGACTCGACTCGCGAGCTCTTTATCGTTTCAACGGCAACGACGGCGTCTTCTCACTCTCTCTCTCTCTCTCTTTCCCGCGGGGTTTTCTTTTCTCTATTGTCGCGCGTATGAAGGAAAAAAGAAAGAATGAAGGAAGAAAGAGACTCTCTCTTCTCCCTTATACGACTTGTGTCTGTATAAAAGAGAGGCGAAGGGTTTATCGATGTCAAGTATACGCGTATGTATGCTTGTGTGTGTGTGTGTGTGTGTGTGTGTGTGTGTGTGTGTGTGTTCAGTCTTTTTTTTTATTTTATATATATTATTATAGGACGTCGTCGTTGTAATGTTAAAGTTCAGTCTAGCGTAAGTATAGCGTATAATAACTATATATGATACGCATAAACACGCACGTGGCAGTTAAATTTTCTATGTATGTATGTGTGTACGTGTAATGTAGATTTTATGGTGTGAGACTAATATTTTGTGTGTAACGTTAAAGGAAAATAGGTATAAAGATAGGTATAGAGGTATATAGGTAGGTAGTGGAAAAAAGGGAGAGTATATGAGAGTAAGGGAGAGTAAGGGAGAGAGAGAGCAATTTTTCAAGACTTCCCAAATTGACGTTAAGCCTTTGAACGGTGGTTGTTTTCTATATATCCATACACACACATACATACACACGTAGGTATAATGTACGCAAGAGTAATGCTTTAAGGGGTTCTCTCTCTCTCTATATATACGTATGTAAAGGTATATAAAAACTCTTTCTTATATTCTCGGCCGGGCGTCTTTGATGTATATGCGCGGCAGCTTTGATAAATCGACTCTTTCACTCACATAACGTGTGTAAGCGTGCCACATACTCTTATTATTATTTTTTTATTTTGCACTCCTAACTCGCCTCCTACGCGCGGTCTCATATTATATAGATGATATTCTATATAACGATGCTAAACGAGAGATTGTAGTTTTGGTTTTTCGTTACTTTTTATATTCTTTTTAATTTCGTTCTCTTTTTTTATTTTTCACTTATTTCTCTTTTTTTTGCGTGAGCGACAAAATTCAATTTTTCTTCTTTTTTTTCACCTTTACTAGGCACATAAGCTTTCTTCCTGCTGTACTCTCTTACCCCTTTTATGCACTTACGAAAGAAGGAATAGAAGGATGAGGAGGAGGAGGAGGAAGAGGTAAAAAGGAATAGGAGTTGGGAAGTACACACACACACACACACAATACGATAATTTCAAAAGCAAAACTTATCAGCGTGTTTCAGGAGCGCACATACGGAATAATGCGCGCGCTCAAACATAAAGCTGCGGACACAAAGGATACATGCCATTCCTCTCTCTTCTCTCTCTCTCTCTCTCTCTCTTATTCGTTCATACAAGCGAAAAAGAGTTGAGTATATGAGTGGAAAAAGAGGAAAAGAGGCCCCCCTTTTCTTGGAAATGAAAAAATGAAAAAATGAGAGAGAATAAAAAAAAAAGAAAGAAAATGAAAGCAAATTGTGTGTGTGTGTGTATGCTGCTACTGGGCACCGGGAAATATGTTTGCGAAAAGAAAAATGAAGGAAAAAAGAAGAGAATAAAGGAAGCGAGTATATAGTAAAGTGTGTTTGGTATACCTATAGAGGAAAACGTCGCGCGCCTGTCAAACTCATTACCCTTCCTGTAAACGTCATTTCTCATTTCTCATTTCTCTCTCTCTCTCTCTCTCTCTTTCTTTCTCAGTAAAGCTCACTTCACTCCTGCTCCTTCTCTTACTCCTTTTTCCTTTTTTTTTTTTATACAATAAGCACAAGCTAGCACAGGACCCGCGAGCATTATTTATGCGTTTCTGTTATGAATACTATCATATATAGGTATACAAACACATACAAACATACGTTGCAAAAAAAAGAAGAAAAAAAAGAAAAAGGAAAAAAATAAAGAAAAATAGAAAAAAGTAAAAAAAAAGTATAAGCTCGCGAAGCGCGAAACGTTTGAGTACAATGGACGCATACTAGCATATATAGCATATATAGCATATTATATGCTGAGCATATACACATATACATATAAATGGCAAAGACGCGCGCGTAAGCTTTGAAAGAGAGAGAGAGAGAGAGAACAGGTCAAAGGAAAAATCTTTGACACGAGGGAAGGGTAGGTAAAAAGAGGGAATGAGGGGGGGAGGAAGGAATTCAGAAGCATAGCACATGTACGCGCTATAGTGCGCGCAGAGTCGTCGCAGAGGCCTATATGTATGATGTTTAAGCGCGTAATTCCATCGCGCATAATTATGCAACTTATGTGTGTGTATGTGTGTGTGTGTAGCAAGTCCTGTGGTATACGTATGTATGTATACCCTTCTCGCACTTATTTTCCATCTCGTATACATGAAGGGAGAGAAAGAGCTTTTTGAAGAGGGGGGAGAGGGAGGGGGAGGTTTTGAAATAATGAAATATCAAAGACATACGTAAGCGATGGGGGGTAGGGGGTGGTATACACTGTTTTGTAATTTCCTTTAACTTCTCTACGTATATGTATAGTGTGTGTTTGATATTTATATATCTATATAGTTAAAAGCACCTCAGGGTAGGATATTGTATATTATGCGGACCTTTGATATGGCGAGAGAACGAAAATGAAAAATTAAAAAAATTATTGTTTGATGTAATAAAATGCTGAAGAAATTGCTATGTATATATAGGCGCGGGTAATTGCAAGTGTTTTAGAGAATATACATATAGTAGAAAATATTATATTATGCAGATATTACTATAGTTACGTATAAAATTTTGCAAGTGTTTGTCTGTTTATTGTATTATTATTTTTCTTTTATTTTTTAATTTTGTAAATGTGTATGAATAAGAGTAAGTATACGCGTATATAGATGAGTAAATAAAAAAAGGGCGTGGGTGTGTGTGCATAGACTTGACGTATAGTAAAAGAGACAGCTCACGCACGCGCGCGAAATCTACATAATACTATCTGACTCCTTTTACAACTCCTTCTTCACCCACATCATCATCATCACCATCATCGTCGTTGCCATCATCATCATCATCATCATCATCAACGTCTTTTCTAGGCTTGGCAAAAAAGGGTAAGTAAAGCGAGAGAGAGAGAGAGAGAGAGAGAGAGAGAGAGAGAGAGAGAGAGAGAGTCCTTCTCGTGTACTATATGCACTTCCTTCCATATATACCAACCTCCTCGTCGTCTTAATTACGTACAGAGGAGGTAAGGGGAAGGTATATACTATATGTATGAGAGGGGTCTCTTTTCAATAGATCGTATATTACAGTGCATAGCCAGTCTTATATAGCACACGCACTACTCGCTAACTTTTCATCTGCAGTACTTACAGAGTCTCCCCGCATCCATCCTTGCATTACTGATACGCACGCGTGCACGAGAGTATAATACGTAAGAGTCGTCCTGATGATGATGGTTGCAACTTGCAATACGCAGCACTAGAAGTAGCGTATATTTTAAAGTACCGAGAGTATAGAGTAAAGGGGATAAAAAGAGAGAGAGAGAGAGAGAGAGAGAGAGAGAGAGAGAGAGAGAGAAAGAAAGAAGAAATGAGTGAGTGTACTTTGAGTTAGGCCTTTCATTTGCTCTATCTTGTATAACCGGGTGACAAAAGAGAGTTACAGTGTGTTGTGTATTACAGGATATAAAGTAGCAGTAGTAGTAGTAGTAGTAGTAGTAGGTGGGAGAAAGGGGAAAAATGAGGTGTAGGAATGAAGGAAAAGCAAGAAAAAAAAAGGAAAAAATAAGTGGATAGGAAAAGTATATACACTCTGTGTAGGTTGTAGGTGGAAGGGGGAATAAGTAATAGGAGGACCAAGCATGGTGCGCACATCATTGTGATATACATATGTGTGTGTGTATGTAATAGTAGTAGGGGGAAACAAAAGGAAAAGACGTATAGAGAGAGGAGACATGAGAGTACATATACTTGTAATATATATAGAGGAAGAGAAAGCATGTGGCCCTTGGCTATACATGTATAGATGAAAAAGAGAGCGACCGCGCCCTCGCAAGAGAAAGAGAAAGAGTCCTTCTATCAATTTTTTTTTTTTTTGCTGCTGTTACTCAGGCTACTGCTCTCCTTCCGAATTTTCGCCGCGCCTTTCTCTCCCATTGGGATTCTCTCTCCCTCTCATCTCCTTTCCCTCATTCTCTTAGGCTATTGTTATGTACAAAGGAATAATGAAGCGAAAGGAATAATAGATTGGAGGGGGAAAAAAAAAGAAAGCTTTTGAACGGTACTCTCTGTATAGGTACATATATTGGTATGTATGTATGGATGTATGTATGTATGTATGTATGTGTTTTTGGGTTGACGTGGTCTCATGGTTTTGCGAGGAAAGCTGTCGCCACGCCATCGATCGACAAATTAATCATTATTATTACCACCTATATACTGAGTGAGTGATTGATCAAGTTTGAGAAACATTGGCCGAATATATATTATCTACAAACATTTAGAAGTGATATTCGTTGGTCGTTATATTTTCCTTTCCTCTCGTTATTTTTTTTTTCTTCTCTTGTCCTATTATTTTTTTTTTTCTTTTTTTCCTTTCGTTTAGCTCGATATAATATATAATGTAAGTATATAAAAAAAAAATGTGTCATATAAATATATGTGTCAGAATATATAAAAAAAAAATATGTAATAAATAAAAATCACAGTTTTCATATACCAAAATTTACTTTTTTTTATATACATTTATAATATATAGGTACATATACATAAAAATGCGCGTATATCGAATCGAAAACAAAAAAAAAAAAAAATGAGATATCGTCCAAAAATAAAAAAAAAATAGTCCTATGCATATTTATTATATAATCAATATATAAGGCAACTGACCTGACTGATCATACAGTACAAAAAAAAAAATAATAAAAAAGATAAAAATCATGATGTAGGAAAGAAAAAATATATATTCAATAAAAAAAAAAAGTCAATAAAAATAATTGATCAGGAGAGGCGCAGAATCTATCTATACGTACATAGAGGTACCTATCTATATAGATATACATAAAGAGAGAGTGAGAGAAAGCACTTGTAAATAAGGGTGTGTGTGCACGACTATATATACGACGCGAACGCGAACGCGAGAGAGATCAAGCCCCTTTTACTCTCGCACGTGCGTAAACATAGTATATATCCTACCAGCAGCTACGCGCGTCCGCTTACACACACATCACGCTTATATAAAGGGAGAAAGGGTGTGAGGGAGGTGTAGGGGTAGGTTAGCGTTAGCGTTAGCTCGTGCGTGCACATATATATGGTATACGACGCACGAATGAGCGAGTAACGTATGGAACGAATGAATGTTAAAGAGAGAGAGAGAGAGTGTGAGTGGGTGGATAGATGGATGGATGGGTGGGTAGGCCTATGCTGCTGGCTCTCTTCGGCGATTACGTATATGTGTATATGAATGTATGCAAAAGAGAGAAAAAGAGAAACGGTTAAAAAAAATCTCGCGAGTCGAGCATGTACGCATGTACATTTGTATATGTTATGTATGCATAGCGATAATTATCGTGAGCGCGCATACCTTGCATGTGTCGTCGTTTTTTTTTTTTTTTATATATATGTAAAAAAAAAGGTAGAAATAAAAAAGATAAAGGGAGAAATAAAAAAAATCAAACGTAGGAATTACACCCGGTAGAGCAGGTAGATCGTTCGTGTAATGCGCTTTATATATAGGAATGAGTGGAGTGAGAGATAAAGAGAGAAAGGGTTGAAGAGGAAAGAGGTAAAATTTGCAAGTGCGCGAGGGAAATCGAGAGAGAGAGAAAGAAAGAGAGAGATCTGTCTCTTGTAGAACTGCACGCCGAGGAGTAGTAGTATATATATATATATATATATATGCATCAGCGCGAGGAAGGCGGGGTCGCGTGTGCGGGGGTGTTAGTAGAGGAAGGAGGTCGCTCACTCTTGCTACTCTCCTCCTCCTACTACCACTACCACTACCACTACCACCACCACCTCTAAGGACAAACTATATATCACAATTTTTTTTTTTTTAATTTTTTTATTTTACTCTCCTTTTCAAGAAACGCATATATCACATGGGGGCGAGCGAGCGAGCGAGTGAGCGCAGCTTTTTCGCCTTTTCCTTAATGAAACTCAATTAATCCTCGCGCTGAGGCAGTCGTCGTCGTCGTTCTCGTCGCAGTAACAGCAAGTAGTAGTAGTAGTAGTAGTAGTAGTAGTAGTAGTAGTAGTAGTAGTAGTAGTAGTAGTAGTAGTAGTAGCGAATGCGGTAAAAAGAAAAGAAAAAAAAGCGGAGCACCCGCACGCGCGCATTTTCGAGTTGTGTGTATAAGAGAAAGAGAGAAAAAGAGGGTACAAAGAGTGAGTAGTATATATAGAGGGGGTAGGTTGTATGAGAGAAGCACGTGGAACCCACCCCCTTCTCTCTCTCTCTTTCTCTCTCATGCGCACAAGCGCACTCGCTCTTTTTTACGACGTACGTTTTCAGCGTACGTACGTATATATATGTATACGCGAAAGTAGGACCATTAACGCTTGCGCGCCTCCATCCTCCCTCCTACCCTCCGTATACTTCTTCTCTTACTCTTACTACTACTACTACTACTGCATACTACTACCCCCGGCCAACGGCATCACTAACAACCCCTTCATATATATATCTATATACACAGGCAGCAGCAGCAGCAGCTCCATTCACAGACTCCGAGGTATAGCGCTTAAAACTTGAACGGCCTAGTAGCTTTAGCTTTACTTCTCTCATCTGTATATAGATATATATGTATATATATACGCGCTTATATATACAAGCTGGGTCATAATAACGGCAATGCTCTCGCGTAATCTCAGCTTCGTGTCCCCAGTTTGCGCGCTATCACTCTCGTTCTCTCTTTCTCTTTCTTTCTCTCTCTCTCTCTCTCTCTCGTTTTTATTCGTGGCCGCGTATATAAGATAATAAACCTCTTGCTCTCATAGCTTTATATATACAGATATATTATGTGCTCTTACTATATATAAATACGATCGTCGTCCAATTCAACTATCTATATCTATCTTTCTTTCTTATTCTCACACATCAATTCACACGACTCTATATATATTTACGTTCTCGCGTTTTTTATTTTTCTATTTTTGTATCTCAAATTTCTTTTTTTTTCTTTTCTCTTTCACATATCCCGTTCTCTTCTTTTTTATTCCTCAATATAGATATATATTTCGTATATATATTTATATATTCAATTTATAATTTCATATATCTATCTATCTATCTATTTATATTCAATTTTGTATACTCAAATATTTATAATATTTATTTCATATTATTTATATAATATGTAACATATCAATAATATTAATTAATATCGTTAATAATTATAAGATAGTTAGGCATAGCCACTCGTGCTTCAGATCACAGACTCTCACTTGCTGCTGTTTCCACGAGCATATCAGTATAACGAAACTCGCGCGGTGCATGTACACATATACACATGCAACCCTCCTTTTATACCTATATACACATATACACACACAAACAAACATATCGACTTTACTCTTTCTCTTCATATAGGTATATACCATATACACATACATTCGCTACATCTCACGCGTATATGTCGTGGCAACAGTCCGTTGGACGCACTATGGCTTGTATCTCTATCTCTCTTTTTTACGTACACCTCCCTTACTACATTTCTCTCTCTCTCTCTCTCACAACCATCCCTATATATACATCAGGGCATTCGCTCACGATCGCTCTCGACTTCCTCTTAATTAAAAGCGATCAGAATAAAAAAAAAAAAAGAAAAAAAAGAAATAAAAAAAAATACACGAGAGCGCAAAAGCGCACGCACATCCGTCGTTGCACGCGCGCGCGCGAGAGCACGCCGAACGCGAGAGTTGATATAGAAGAGGAAAAGAGGCGTAGGGTGAGAGAAGGGAGAGGGCAGGGGGGGGGGGAATGTTGAAGGAGGGTGGCTCTCTCCCTTGGCGCAGCTGTGCGCGCTCTCCCGATAATTACGTGCAAATCCGTCCCTCGCACTCACTAGCATACGCACACATACACACACATACATACATACATACATATGAACATTTGCTCGCGATCGGCGCACGTACATGTACGTATACATACGCAGCATCCTATATACCTATACCTTATACATATAGGTTGTTCTTCAGCAGAGCACATACTCGTCTCTTTCGCTTAGGCTCCACAGTATCCCGCGGTGACTTTATACATATACATATATATATTTTATACTATTACGCTTAGCGTACATACACATTTTTTTTCTCTCTTTTTTCCTCTATATATGTATGTATATGTAGTTCATTTAATCAAAAAAAAAGAGAGTAGACGATCACACATGTACATACGCAACTATATTATACTATATATACTATACGAGAGTATCACGCGCGCGTATGCGTATGTATGTATTATTTTTTTAATTTCTTATCATCATTCTCTCTTTCTCTATTTTTTTTTTTTATTATAAATATATCTCGAACTTAATACCAAAGGCTACGTTGATCACTGCCACCGTCTCATCATATAATATATAATATATCCTCTCGGCAACTCGTAGTACGTCCTTTTTTTTTAATTTCTTCTAATTTCTCAACTTTCTTTCTCTTTCAATATATTTACTTTATATATATTTATGTAAGTAAGCACGTGAGGGTTGAGGGGGGGTTGTGTGGGTGGGCGACGGTGGCGGCGGCAGCAAACGCAGGAGTATCTCCCCCTTTTGTACATTATACGTTTTTTTTTTCAATATATATATAAATCATACTTTTTTTATTTTTCTTCTTCTCGTCGTCGTCCGAGGAGAGCTTTATATATATACGCGTATAGCATCTCACTCTTCGTCGTTATCATAATCATAATCATCGCAAGACTCATCATCTTAATCATTTCCTATCTTTCTATACTATATACTATATTCTACTATATACTATATCTATATCATCATCATCATCATGATAACACCAGTGTATAATAACAGCTGGAGCGCAGCAACACATTTCTCACGTACTTATATATTTTACCTACATGAAATACGCCAAGTGTAAAGAGACATATATATATATATGCATGGGAGCGAGCAATATACATCTCAAGTTGATTAATGCCACATAGCAAATATATTATATAGCTATATATATATGGGTGGCTATATATTCAGTCGAAGAGTGGAGGTGACGGTGGTTCACGAGCTGCACGTAATACCGCATGCTTGAAGAACAACGACGCACGCTCACCAACACTTGATGGGCTCAGCAGCTTTGCGTCGTCCTCTTGCTCGTCATCGTGATGCTGTTGCTGCTGCTGATGTTGCTGTAGATGTTGGTGTAACTGCTGCTGTTGCTGCTGTTGCTGCTGCTGATGATGATCCTCGCTGTGTCAGCAAGCGCTTGTCTCTTCACCCTCTAACGTACACGCCACGTTTTCCAAACGATGTGCCAAATGTAGCTTACGACAGCCTGGCTCGGTTTCCAACGTTTCTAGTATCTGTAACAGAAGTTTTTTTTTTTTTTTTTTTTTTAATAAGAGTGAGAGATTATTTTATTATTTTTTTGTTAGTGGTGGTAGTGAATATTGGGGGGAGTAAAAATAAAAAAAAAATTGCTTGTTATAAGATGTTTATGGGTTGACGTAAAAATTAATCGTAGAGTATAAGTATACTATGTAGGGGGTATAGATATGGGAGATAGTTGGAAGTTGAATTTTTGTGGATTTACTTTATGGAAGAATCTATATAGAGAATCGACGACGGATGTCTGACTGTCTATTTGTGTGTGTGTTTTTTTTTGCCTCTCTCTCTTCTCTCTTTCATTAGTTGAAGAGCAAAGTTCCGCTTGGAGTTTTCTATCGAATTTTTATTTAACGAGCCGAGGGGGGCTTTTTATCGCGCAATTACGTTGGTAAAAGAGAAAGAGAGAAAGTAAGAGAGCTTTTTTTTATTTTCATCTTTCTTTTTTCCTATCGAATTTTATCGATATTGGGCAATATTTTTTCAGAGCTTCGACGTATTATGTGATGAACTGTAATATTGACTACGAGTTGAAGATAGGGATAGAAGTATATATAGGTATAATATAGGAATATAGAGAAGGAAAAGGAAAAAAAAAGAAGTTGGACGATGCTTTGGCTATCGAATTTTTACGTTTTTTAATAATCGTGAGTGATCTTCGAAAAAATGAGATTTAATAAAATTACGGAATTTTGCCAATATTGAAGTAAAGATGAGGAGGGAAAGAGAGAGGAAGAGATAGATAGAGAGAGAGAAAATGTTTGATAGTATGATAACGTTATTAAACTGTTTACTTATTAAAATAACATTTAAATGAAGATTTGCTCGTTAAGGACAATTTTTTTTTTTTTTTTGTTACTTTTTTTTTCTTCTTTTTATTGGCTTGGAAATGTAATTAAAAAAATTTTACTGGAGAGGGACACACATTTTTGTTGAAATACTGCTGCAATTAAAAATGCGGTTGGGGAAACTAATTGTGAATAAAAAATAATTATGTGCGGTGGTTATGTTTCATTTTTTTTTTCATCATTTTTTTTTTTTTATTTTATGAAATGAGTGTGTTAACAGGTTGTAAAAAAAAAAGCATACGCTTAAAGCTAATGTACACGTGACACGTGTATTGCTTATTATCACGATTTTATATTTTTTTTTTCGAAATATTTTACTTAAAATTTTTTTTTTTTTTTTTTTTTAATGTTCAGGTTGAAAATTTTCTTTTTTTTTTTTTTTGTTTAAAAAAATGGAGTTGGGTAGACAATGGAAATATATTGCGGTAATATAACACGAAGGAAACAGAATAAAGTTCTTTTCTGTAATTTAAGTGAAAAGTTTAAGATTTTTCATTATCTTAAAAGTATAAGAACGAGAATAAAAGTGCAAATCTCGTTAAAAATTTATCATTAATTTTTTTTTTTTTTTTTTTGCCTCTTAATAGAACTTCCTCTTATTTCTCAGAAAGAAAAAAAAAAAGAAAAATTCATTAATAAATAAAATATTCTCATTAAAAACATTATTGTATCGTTAGGGAAAAAAACAAAATTAACATCTTGAATTTTTACCGATAAAAAATTAATAAATTAAAATTTTTTACTGCGTTGTTTTACTTCCCGGAATACAAACCCAATAACCCAAATGAAACAAAAAAAAAAAGCTTTACCAGTAGCAGCATTTTGATTGCAAGCTGTTTCATTCTTAAATTTTTCTCTTTCTCTTTTATATTTTTTTATATTCGCCATTAAAAAGTCGCATATGGCTTAATGCTTTTAAGTTTCATATTGTTATCATATTCGCAGAGATGGCTTGAAAATTTTTAATTAAAAGTTATGAAATTCTTGTAACAAAAAAAAATAATAATAATATTGTCTTTTTTGTATTATTGACAAGCTACATGAACAAGGACTTCTTTATATTAAAATTTTATTCACAATTTGTTAAAAGCAATCAATAGTTATGACTGGTGATTTTAATTTAAAATATTCTTTCTCTTCCTCCCTCCCTTTCCTCCCTCTACTCTTACGAAACGAAACAAGCCAGTATAGTATAGAGATTTTATATAAAATGTTCTGATTTCATAACGACGTCCGTCGTCGATACCAACACCGGACTTTTTCTAACTTTTCCATTATAAAAGCAGTTAAAAATAATAAAAAAAAAATTAAAACAAAAAAAAAAAAGAAAAAAAAAAAAAAAAAAAAAAAAAAAAAAAAAAAAAAAAAAAAAAAAAAAAAAAAAAAAAAAAAAAAAAAAAAAAAAAAAAAAAAAAAAAAAAAATCACAATTTACAACGGAGCATCAGAAATATCTCTCATCAGAAAGCCCTCTGTGTAAAACACAGCAACGCGATATCTTATTTTTTTTTTTTTTTACAGAACTATATAAATACATTCCTCTATATCTGTAACCTCCTTCCTCTTCTCTTCCCTCTACTCACTTTCCTTTTTCCGACATTGCATTTCATGAAGTTCCGCAATTTTCGACCTCCCTCTTCATTAAAAGCATCTAGCTCTATAGAAGAGACATTTTCCAAGAGCTTCGTTTCATCCATTTTAAAAAAAGGTCTCCCTTTACTCCTTACTCTCTCTCTCTCTCTCTCTTTTGCTCTCGCTCGGTTGCTAGATTGTCAATGAATATAAAGTACAAATTATATATAAATATAAAAAATAATAAAAAAATCCTACACCTTATCGGAATTTCTTATCGCTCTCTTACTCTTTCTCTCTCGCTTAATTATAGTACTGAGAGTTATAGTTATATATATATGTAGGGGAAACACATACACACGCTTTTTTATATATATATATACAACCTATATAAGCCCGTATTATATACTTGTTATATATACTCTCTCTCTCTTATTTTTTTCTCTCTTTTCTTATTCGAGCTATACTATAGCTCATGTAATATAGCAAGTCGATCGACCGGGGCAGATTGTTATGGGTATATCGCGTTAATTGTCCACGCTTCGTATGAGCCGAACAAATCTCTATATAAGACTAGATATATTTACCATCCAACAGCTAGGTATATACTTCTTCTTTTTTCCCCTCTCACTTACTTACTTACTTATTTGCTTCTATTTCTTCTACGCTATACAACCTGCCCAGTCTTTTTATAATCTCTTCCTCTTTCTCTCCTCTCTGGCCGGAAGGGCAGAAGGAAGTAAATATAAAAAGAAAAAAAGAGAGAAGGAAAAGAAAAAAAGAAAAGAAGGTAAGAAAACGAGAGACGTCGTAAATTAAAAATATCGAGAGAGAAAAAACACAAGCTATATATAGGTAGTAGTAAAACAGTAGCAGCAGCAGTATCAAATGAGAGAAAGAGAGAGTATGTATTATATGAAAGAGAGTTAGGATCAGTGTATATATATATACGGGGACTACTAGCGTTTCCGGTCTACCGACTCCCCAATTAAACACCCCACCCACCCTCCCCCACCAATGGAAAAGCCAAGGGAGTGTCGCTCTCTCACTGTTAAGTGAATTATTATTATATCGGCCGCCACTGCCGGTCGCTTGCGCAATAAAGAGACAAGCCAACCCCCTTCCACCCACTCCCATCAACCCCCTGAATGTCGATATGCTCGCTTTAAATTCGTGTCGGGGAATATTTCGGGGGTAGAGCGAAAGAGAGAGAGAGAGGTGTGGTGAAGCAGATTGGAACTGCGCCCACTGCTACTACTACTACTACTACTACCAGTACTATACTGCTAGTACTGCTGTGCATTACAATCAGTTGGTTATACTACGTGTAAAATATCCATGACTATGTGATGGTGTTAAAAGGTATATAGTATAGGGATGATGATGACTATATGGTATATAATGAAAGAATCGAATTCATAAAGGCAGTAGCAGCAGCAGCACTCGTTTAAACCGTTTATGCAGAGTGAAACGTCGCCTGTCACGGAATACTATAATTTAGCACTTGTAGATGCGGACGCGATAAAAGGGCGAACCGCGCGAGACTTTAAACGAACGAACGAACCAACGAACGAATGAACGAGTCTGGTTATATAGGCAAGAGAGAGAAAAAGAGAGAGAGAGCGAGAGAGTCTTTTCTACTTTGTGGCACGTAATCGGTGCTCTGGTGTATATACTGGTGCGGTATACTGGTAGTGGTGGTGATTTAATTGGTAAAAGTGTTTTACGGTTTTTAATTAAAAATTTAGTTTGATGATTAATTTTTCTTTTTTCTTTTTTTTTATTGTTTGATAAATATGTTGACACTATATATATGTTGTAGGAAATGAATGGAGTTTTATATGAAGAATTTTTTTAGGGAATTGAAAGAGGATGATGTGAATGTATATGTGTGGGTTTTTGATAATTTAATGTTGATTTTTTGATGGAAGAGAGAATACGTATGAAAGAGATGTTATTATTATTTTTTTTTTAATTTGAAATTAATTTACATTTTGAGGTAACAAAAAAAAAAAAGGGAAAACTTTGTCGATGAGAGAAAAACTCATCAAGTTTTGAGAGGAAAAAAAATGAAAAAAAAGAAAAAAATGTTATTTTGTATTTGTTGTGGGGAAAAAAAAAAGAGATTGACGGGTGAAGCTTTATTTTCAGGATTTATATATTCAGTATACTTTGAACGGAACTCGAGCGAAAAGCTGATTTACCAACCCTAGCATAAGTGAAATCGTTGGCAGATTATTAAACTTTTTATTTTCTATTTTTTTTTTTCTTTTTTTTTAATGGTCGAAGCAATCATTACGAGATACATCATTATATTTTGACTTTATATTTCTGATACTTCAATTCTGAAATATTATTTTAAATATATTATGGACAGATGCGTTACACAATGTCATTTATATATTCAGATTCATCAAATAAAAATCTTTTAATCCAATTTATCAAATAAGATTAATATAAAAGAAATGCGATTTAATTTTTTTTTTTTACATTAAAAAGAAAAATCAAAACATCTTTATAATACAACCATTTCAAAAAAAAATTTCTTTTTAAAATGGCAATTTACGTTGTTAAGTTCTCATATTTAATACAATTGTCAATTATCATGGGCAAAACAATCGTCAAGCTTAACAATAGACGGATTTAAAATTGAAAAAAATATTCTTTTGATAGTTTATAACGGGAAATGCTACTAAAGAGAGTCGTTTTTTAATCCCTTCCCTCCCTCTTCCCCTTCCTTCCTTCTTCATCCATATATCTATTGTAACAAGTTTAAATGAAACATTATATTTACGATCTCTCAACGGAACAATGATGATTTATTATTAACGTCAAGGGACACAGCAGCAATGATATCGCGCATATTAGCCTTTATTGTTCCATGGGATCGAACAATTTTTTATTAAACCATTCGCACGGATATATTATATACGCGTTTAACAAGAACGGACAATTATCCCATCCGCTCGATTTATGTTATATACATATAATCTCAGTCGCAATATATATAGTTGATAGGTATAGGTATGGGAGAGATAGAGAATATACAGCTGTGAAAAAAAAATACAATAAGCCAATCTCGTAAAAGCATACTAAATAATAAAAAAGTCGTATTGTCTGACTTAATCCGATTTATTCTATTAAAGTCAAATCTGTCTTTTCTCTCAATTCCCATATTTCCCTAGTTGTATAAATAAGCCAAAAAAAAATAGAAAGAAAGAAAAATATACGTTACCTCGCCATAGTATTTGCTAACGTAGATATACAACTCCTTCAACGCAGCTATAACATCAAACTCATTGGCATGCGAAGCCGAGAGTTGTTGCATTGCACTGGACATTTCTTGGTCGGTAATCTGTGGCAGTCGTTGCACTTCAGCATAAAATCGACCGACCTTCTCGCGATAATGGGGTATGTCTTTGGCGAACAGAAGTTTATTCGAGGGCGAATCCTTGCCTAGTCTATGCTCACACGTCGAACAAGCGTCCATGAATGTCTGAGCGATAACCGATAGGCTCGAATCGACCGTACTCGATTTATTGATATCGAACATGAAGTCTGGATTCTTGATAAAGTTCACCCAGAAGCGTAAAGGCAGACTGTTGGACTTCCAGGCATGTGGCACCTCAGGATCGAGTATGCTGTGCTTTAACGCAGCCTCGTCCAGTAGGTCGAATAGCCATTTAACAGCGCTTGGCAGTGCTTCGTTAGCTGTGAGGATTGTGTTGAGAAAATCGTCGACGAACTTTTGTACCGTGCCCTTCGTTGATAGCAGTCGTGTCAGGAATATTTCTGGTATGGCTTTGTGTGTACGCTCGGGATGCAGACCTGCTGGCACCTTACCGCTTGGAAAACCCATACCTGCTGTATATTGACTCTCCTCGACTGGCCTCACCTGAAAACATTATTAAATACCACACGATGCATTATAATATTTGGTCATTAAATTTTTGTAATTTAAGCATGCCACAATTTTGTTTGTTTGTTTTTTTTAACAAAGTTATTACTTTTTTTTTTTAGAAAAAAGAAAAAAAGAAATTGGGGAAAAGTTTGCAACGATCGAGGGAAAAGCTTATTATTTTTGACGCGTTGATTAAAAGCTGTTCTAGTAATTTGCCGAGCTTCAACGAGAGAGAAAAAGAGCTTTAACGCGTAGCAGCAGCAGCAGCAGCTACGAGTGGCATTTTTCTAAATTATTAACGTTTTAATTAAAAATTTCCGACTGCTAAATTTTTTCGTTGAAAGATCGTAAGTCAAAGTATAACGTCGAATCAATGTTTTCACTACTAATACACCAAAAGGGTATAGAAAGAAAGAAACGAGAGTAGATATCAACGAACAAAAATTGATCCTCATCACAGTAAAAACGTCGTCATCGTCGACGACGACTAGAGAAAGAAAATTCAAGCAACAAAAAATATACTTTTTCTCTTTTATATATATATATATATATATATTTTTTTACTTCTTCACAGTAATTATTCACTTGTCAGGGTTATTATTCAGCTTTATGTCTGAGCTTCAAAGGATTAAGCTTAAAACCTCCCTGGTTCATTTATTTTTTTTTTCCTCTCCCTGAAAAATTAATATTCCCGCGCTCTCGTTGAAGTTTTAATAAGAAGTTTAATAAATCAAAAATAATGCTTTTCTTTTTATTATTATTATTATTTTTCATCTTTTCGCTCTTTCTCTCTCTCTCTTTCACAACAACTATAAACGATAACAACAACGAAAAAGTAACTCGCATAAAATAAACAAAGCTTGGCAATTTCATCAAAACTTAATAACAAAATTAACTCGACGAACTGGAGGAATTAGTTGAATTACGCTCGACAACATTCCGTGTTCGTAAATTTATTCAATTATACAGTCCGTAATGCTGACAGTGGAAAAGAGGATACTTATAGCATTCATGAAAAATAAAAGAGAAAGAAGAAAAATAAAATCAAATCACTCGAGGCGATTTATATAGGTATATATATCGGAACAATTGACGTTTTAATTGCCTCGAATCAAATCGATCAACCGCATAAAGTGTTAAAGTGTATCTATACGTATATATAGGTGTATATACATGACGAAACAGTAGACTCACCAAATGATAAAGCCGTTGGCTGCCCGGATGTCCAGTTTCAACATCCCCATTACCAATGATCATGGGAGGCGAGTGCTGGCCATCAAAGTAGATAGCCGTACCCGTTGAGAACATACTCGCAGGGCTGAGCAGAGCATGATTCGGCGTGGCGGGCAGATGTAGATGATTCAGCCGCGTCGTTTGGTAATGTGGATGGGTTTGTTGTCTGCAGTGCTGCTGTGAGGTAGGCTTGGTGCAGGTATGGCAGGGCTGCTTGCAGGACAGGCCGAATCCGTCGTTCTGCCTGGGTATCAGAGACATCACCGCGGACTCCTTGACTCCGTAATGGGCGAGTGTATTGATACGCTTCCAATCGCCGCAGCACTTGGTCGTGAGATCCTCGTCCTGTAGCGTGAGATGTCCACCGCGTCCGTGTCGCCATTCCAGATCGACCTCGTGGATGGCGGGCCTCAGGGAGAAGGGTGTGTTCTTGTAGAGGGCATCCAGGATCTTGGACTTGACCTGACTGATGGTGTCGCAGTCTAGGACTTTACACTGGATCTTCTCGTCTAGGTCATCCTGGACGACGTGGAGGGTGACGATCGAGTGTTCGATCTGTTCCCGCAGCAGACGTTCCTCGGAGAGCGAGTATCTGGCGTCGTTGGTGCAAGCATCGACCGGACCCTTTTCGATCTGATGCTTGATCGCCTTGAAGAGTAGGAAGAGCGAAGATCCTGCGTAGTCCTTTAAATAATTGTACATGCACAAAGCCATCCAATTAGTGAGCATCTTTTCAACGACCGATTCCGTACGACGTAACATTAATTGTGGATGCTTCGTGTTAACCGACTTGTCTATCAATCGTAATAACAATTGCATCAGTATCTCCGTGGCATATTCCATTTTTCCCATCAACACTATCATCAATAAAGACGCCACGTTAACTTTATCACGTATATTAAAATCTTTTTGTGATTCCAGTGTTTCGATGAAACTTAATACGAAGCACTTGTTGTTCAATAGCTGTTCGAATTGTAGCATCGCAGCGTCGTAGTTTGTACGTGTCAGTTGACTTCTTGTACGTGGATCGTTTAGTATCGGATGGTCGATCACACCAGGAAAGAACACCTGTAAGACAGAAAATTCAAGCGAATTTAAAACATTTTTTTTTTTCAAGTAAATCCTCTCTATCCTATACCCTATAGTAGGAGATCATCCGCTAGAGTAGCATTGTTTATTCGCTCGATCAAGCATGCGTATACCTATACTGTAACCCCTTTTTTCCTTATTCTATACCCCTCTATACAAAATCCAAGGATTTTAAACGGCTGTATCACACCGTAAGTATAAGCGACAAAACATTTTCAATCTGTTTTATTTCTTTTTTTCTCTTTTTCTTTCTTTTGTTTCGTCTATCTTGTACAAGGTATAGACAAGACAAAACGTATAAGTGCAAGATACGCTTGCTTACTTGCGTACCTATGTATATATAAGTATATACGCACTGATACCATCTTTACATTAAACGAAACTTCTTTCAACCGTATATATACAAAAACAAACTAAAATCTTTCTGCCCACAAAAAAACGGAGAAGAAGGAATGAGAGTATAGAATGAGAAAGAGAGAGAGAGAGAGAGAGAGAGAGAGAGAGAAAAGAAAAGCACACGGTAACTTTTGCAGCTACAAGCTTGTATTCTCGCGCATTTAAATTCAAAAGTTTTCTCTCTCTTTCTTTTCTTGAGAGAAGAGAAGTCGAGTTTAGAAGCCCCTCGGTCTTTGCCTTCTTTGCCTCCTATACCGCATATCTATACTATACTACAGCCTATATATCCGACTTAGAGTAGAAAGAAGGAATCGGGCGTGCACCCGGAGGGCTCAGTCTGCGGAAATACGTTAGGTAAAGCAGCAGCAGTATAGTAGAAGCAGCAGTTGAAGCCCGCAGGTTTGCTATATATATATCCTTATATACATATACCTATACAGCCATACCGCGATATAAACTTGGTCCTTTCTTCTTCTTCCTCTTCCTCTTTCTCTTTCCCTCTATCTTCACCCACTGCTTTAAGATTTTAATATTTATCGAAAACAAAGAATTAAGCGGTTAATTAAAATGCGCGAGAGAAAGATAGAGAGAGAGAAAGCTTTCCCTCGCTCACCCTATATTCTACTCTCTCCTGCTTCATAACCTTGCAAGCTTCCGCAGTATAGCAGAAGCTTCTGTTGGAAAGCTCGGGGATAATTATGCGTCTGTTTATCGTTGCATAATCGCGAGTCGAGGCTAGGAACCTCGTTATATGGTAGTGGTGGTGGTGGTAGCGGTGGTTGTATATATAGGTATAGATGTGAGAGAAGCCAAACTACCACCTACATAGCACTCTATATACTTTGTGTATGTCTATATATATGTGATGCTTGTATACCTACCCTATGCCGCGCCGAAAAGCAAGCCTCTCTCTACCTACTCGGCAAAGGACGAACACGCTCACGTTGCTGCTGCTATAGCAGCATTAGAGATTGTAAACATATAGGTATAGGTACTATATGTATACATACAGGTGCTGAGCGGGAGTCGGGGAGGAAGGGCCCAATTAATTTTTCAATCGGTTCCCAAGAGGATTTGTCTAATCGTAAAAGCCGAGTATAGGATACGTATACGTGTGTATATACCTATACCAAGGTAAGTATACATATACATATATAGGTACAGCAAGAAGTGAGTAGCAAGCTCGGATTTTCCTGAATTTATATATATGCGCTATATCGTTATATGTACAGGTAAAGATCTCTCCCTTTTACTCTATTCCTCTCCCGCACACTTTGATGCTGTACACCTTGTATTATACGCTTATACGCGCTCTCTTGCGTCCGAAAGAAAGAGAGATACCTGTAGTGAGATGATGATGTTGAGCTTTGGAATTTTAATGCCCTTATAACTTTTTCATACGCGCTAAAAGAGAGCATGAGGAAGAGAGAGAAATAGAGCTATGGGAACGTAAAAAAAAGGAGAGTGTATAGATGAGGAGAAAAGAGGAGCTTGCAGAGCAAGAATATCTATATATAAAGTTGCAAGGAGTATATTATATATTATTTTATATATATATAGAGGTATATATAGATAGAGATATTCTAAGTGTGCACTTGGTGTACTTTTGCATGAAAAAGGGGATGCAGAAAAGCTTGGCGATGCATTATTTTTTCAGAAATAAATAAAAGCGCAAACATAGAGAGCTACTGCTCCTGCTGCTGCTGTATATACAGCACACGCCTGTCGCTCCCGGACGAGGTAATAAAACGCTCTCTCTCTCTCTCTTTTACTCTTTCCCTAGAGAGAAAGAAAGAGAGACTATACTGATAAGAGTGAAAAAAAAGAAAGAGAGAGGAACTGCTATTATGACGCTTTCAACGTTAATGGCTTAATGATCTGTAATTCATAAAGTGTAATAGCCTTCTCCTCCTCCTCCTCCCCCTCCTGTCCCACAATGTTATCCTGCTGCTGCTGCTCTTGCGCTGCTCACCGAGTCTCTTCCACCACCACCACCACCCACTTTTTCTTTTTTCTTTTTCTTTTCTTTTTCTCCCTTTTCACGGCTTTGTATTTTATATATACTTATATGCAAGGTACGTATAGATATATACAGGAAAAGGGTCTCTTATTGTGACGATATGCAAGAGAGAGAGAGAGAGAGAGAAAGAGAGGAAGGCAGGACAAAATTATATTAAATCTCCTTATGGCAGAAAACAAGAGTTTTCGCAAGTATGTGTGTGTGTGTAGCTTTGTTTTCGACGCTTTTGGATATTACAATATTTATATGTACATGCACATTTAGATATTATGTAGTTTTTATACGTGCTAATGCATATGTGTATAGTAGATATAGGAAAAGAGAGCTTTAACGTTCCATGATTTATTCGTTATGTTTTAAAGCTTTCGTGCAGTTGCAAGCGCGAGAAAGAGTATATAGAGGTAGCTTTTGTAGTATACGTAATATAAGCGATAATATTATCATTTTCAAAAATACACTTGAGAAATATCGTGTGCAGATATATATGGGAAAGTTTGTGTAAAACTTGCAAAATATATATTTTATGCGAATATATATTTTAGATAGGTTGGTATATGCAGAGAGAGTTTTGTGTATATACGCATGTTGATGTTGGGTAGATATAAAGGTATAGAGTAGGGTATGTACATATTTTATTTTATTTTATTTTATTTTATTATAAACGGGAGTTACCCGTTTATACCTAATACACGTAATTTGGCATGAATTTCTTCTTATTCTTCTTATTCTTCTTCATCATCGTTTTCCCTCCTAACGCATCGTTAAACGAAATTTTGATAATTACGTTGGCATCGTTAAGCAGCAGCAGTTAGATAATAATATAAGGAGAGAGAAAAGGAAAAAGGGGTAGTTTTTGGTGCGTATGGTAGTTGGCAGGAATCTTTTGCGAGATGGAAAAAAGAGAGAAGGAATTTAAACGAAAATTAAATTTATCGTATAGAAAGTGGATGTAGGAGAAAGAGAGAAAGTGAGAGAGAGAGAGAGAGAGGAAGGGAGAAAAAAATGCCTTTATTACATATAGAACGAGTTAGTTGAGCTATATATATATATATATATACTTCAAGGTAATACAGATATAATATAATACATGCAAACCACGTGATATGATGATTTTCTCCGTATATACACACTCCTTCAAGCCGCGTGTTTACGCAGCATTTTTCATTTCTCGCGATTATGAATAATAATAGTAATAATAAAACAAAAAAAGTTACCAAGAAAGAAAAGGAATGGGAAACGTAGGTAGAGATAAAAAAAGAAAAGAAAGTAAAAAATAATTAGTCCAATGGAAGACGAGGAGAAGCATTTGGCTAACGAGATTACTACACTTTATTTTCTCTCTCTTTCATCTTCTCTTTCTCTCTCTCTCTCTCTCTTAACTACACCACCCAATTTTGTTAACCATGGTAAAAACGTACTTGAGTTTAAAAAACCACCCCACGTTAGTCGTCACATTTCATCCCCTCCTCTCTCACTTATTAAAATGACTCGACGAAAATAAAATTCATGAAAATCCATGCTGTTTTACAAATGCCCTGCATGACGTGTACCTACTACCTTAACTATATGCCATGAAAGAGCTTGCGAAACAAATCTCTCTCTCTCTCTCTTTTTCTCCTACTTTTGTGTATACACGTTATTAAACCTTCTCTCCCGCGGACCTCTGACTTTCTACACACTATAATATATACATATACTCGCGATAATGCTCGCTTGCTCATAGTACCTATATGTATAGCTATATACCCATACATCGCGTACATGAAGGGTAGACAAGAATATAGGTATATATATAGAAGGGCATATAAAGGGATGTGGGAGGAGGAAGGGCTATATGAGTATGAGGGATTATTTGAATTTTTCAGCAACAAAACTTTCGGCGCCCATCTCTCTCTCTCTCTCTCTCTCTCTCTCTCTCTCTCTCTCTCTCTCTCTCTCGCTTATATACATATATATACCTACCACCGTTGACAAATTGGAATAACTTGCGGAGAGCCGCGAGTCTCTCTCACTCTCTGGTCTCTGCTCTCCACTCAACTCTCTCTCTACTCCACTCCACTCCACCCCCCAGAGGAGCAATAAATCGAAACTTCGTGACGAGGGAGAAAGGGTGGATGAGTGCTGGAGAGAGAGAGAGAGAGTATATAGAGAAGGGTAGGGTAGGATGAATAGGGGGGGGGGGAGATGCTTGCGTATATATTTGAGGGAGGCCAGCAATGGCAAGCAGTAGCAGCAGCAGAAGCAAGAGGTCGGAAATTCAAAGGCGACCAACATCATGCCCCCCCCCCTCTAACTCCTTCTCTTCTACTTCTTCTTCTTCTTCTTTATACTCTACTATACCCCTTTACTCTACCACCCCTGTTCCTTCGACAAATGCGCTTCCGAAAAATCCGAGCAGCAAGGAGCTATAGCTATAGCTATATATACATAAAAGAGAGAGAAAGAAGATAGAGCATGCAATAAAACCTGGGAAAAACATGTGGCTGCATGGAAGAGTGTGCAAAAGAGAGAGAGAGAGAGAGAGAATCAACTCCTTTCCATCCTACTACTACTACTAGTACTGTACCACTTTTCCTTTTCTCAACCCGGAAAATCTCGCGCGCGGTATAGCGAGGAAAAGGCTTTCCGGCCGACTCCCCCCTTTACACCCCCCGTACTATACTGGTATATACACCCCGCCTTTTTCCGCCAAACTTTCCTTAGCTCTCTATCTCTCTTTCTTTCTACCAGCTTTTCTGATTCACTCTCTTTTCCATCCCACCCCTACTACTTCTCCTTTTTATTTTTTTATTTCTTATTTTTTGCTTTTACTTTATTTTTCTTCTTTTTTTCTTCTTATTCTTTGTCACCCTTAAGACTCGCGACGGCTTTACGTTTCTTCCCTCTTTCTTTTTTTTTCGCGCTTCTGCATATATCTTAGCTATAGCTTTGCCTATACAGCATAGCTAGCTTGCTCTCCCTTTCTATATAACTCGCACGCAATTTTTTTTTATAAGATTCACCCTGCTAAGGCTTTTTTACCAAAAGCTTGGCCTTTTTTTTTCTTAAACGATGGAATTTAAGTTTTATCGAAGGAGAGGTAAAGTGAGAGTTATATATAGGTATATACATATATCTAAGGATTTTATGGTATATACATATCGAGAAAGAGAGTCTCGGTCTTGAGGTAACTCAGTTTAAACTATCTCCCCCCCTCTCTCTCTCTCTTACTTTCCCTTCTCTTCTATTTTCAAGAAGAGAGATATTGTGAAACGGATAAAAGTTTAATCTTCAAATGATATTTGGCACAGTTTCAAAAATTCAAGCCCATAAAGCCGATGCGATGCACGCGAAGGGTAGGATAGAGAGAGAGACTGATAGCCGAGTAAATTTGATATTTTATTGTACAAGGGGAGAAAGAGAGAGAGAGAGAGAGAGAGAGAGAGAGAGAGAGAGAGAGAGAGAGAAAGAGAGAGGATGAAAAAGAGGGGCTAGAAAAGACTTTTTGCCAACCGGCTGGCTTTATTCTTGGAGAAATTACGGGATTAATGCAAAAAGATTGGGAAATGAAAAGGAAAGGGGTTGATGGTAGTAGTTGTATAGTTGTAGTGGTAAGATGAACATCAATTTCTTAGTTTTTACTTCTTTCTTTCTTTCTTTCTTTCTTTCTCTTTGCAATTTTCTTATTCTCATATAGTATATACAGTGGAAGGGGTATAAATTTTGTGTGGGCGTCTTTTCTAGAGGATAAAAGTGGACAAACTCTGTTACGGTATATAAAAAAAAAAAGTCAAGAGACATCGAGCAGACATTTTATATAAGAAACGTGAAGTGAATTAATTTAAAGGTCGAAAAACTTTTTCAACTTGATGCCGAATAAAGTATACTATACTATATATACATATATACCTACATAGTAATATTGAGTTATATATAAGTCCTTTCGGATCTATTCTATTACTCGAAATCTTTCATCATCTTAATAGAATTATAGATGGATTATTCTTTAATTATATAATCTTCTTCTTCTTCTATTTCCCTACTTCTTCTACTCTTTGACTTCAAAAATAATTTTCACTTCGAAAATATTTAAAAAGTTTTCTCTATCTCTTACCGATATCCACTTTACTTTTTTATAACTATATATATAAAAACGTACTTTTGATTTTTAAGGACATTAAAAGCATCGAAAGTTCTGGTAGCAGGATCACCACCAAAGTATATTCGTTAAGTAAATTTTAATTTAAAAAAACTTATATAGCAGAGTCACCCTAACAAAATTTTCATTTTTCATTAAAGACTCTCATCGTGCGCTGGTATTAAAGTTAAATTTAAAATTGAAAGCTTGAGAAGACAGTCTAGCGAATCTCTAATGTAACGAAAGAGCTGTTGCACTCAGCTCTTAAATATTTAATGATAAAGCAGCGAAAGAGCTACATGATATACGCGAGTCGTTCTTTTCCTCATGCAATCCAAATGCGAATCTAGAAATGTACGAAATTTATACACAGATCTGCGAATAAACAATGCTAATCGGATTTTCAAAAAAAAAAAAAAGACTAAGTATGTATATATAAATTACCTTCATAATGTAGTTCTTGTGATCGAGGGTGGGTATGCCAGAAGACTCAAGATCGGCAGTGAGATCGGTCATGTCAGTCTGTAGCTCAGCAAACGCCTGCTTGCATTCCATTCTCACGTTGCTCTCAAGCGTGTCCATCTGGATCTGTATACGTTTATATTCACGCTCAGCCTGCGTGCTCTTACGCCTATATATCACCAATACGAGGATGAAGATAAAGACTAGGCCAAATGTACCGGCTGCGATTCCGGCAATCGCCTCCGGCGGTATGGGGTAGGACTTGATGACGTCGTAGTGGAGATAGCCGATGGGGAAGCGCAGACTTCTGCCGACTCTGACAACGACGAGTGGCAGACCCTGCTCAGTTCGTAGGCCGTGTTCATCGGTACCAGCTGGCTGCTGATCCGGGGGCGTGCACACTAATTGCGTCATGGCGAGCGAGGTGACATTGCAGGGCATCGTGCCTACGGTCACGTTCACGTCCGATTCATCACTCGCGTAGTTTAGGCTCTCGCCTTCTATCACTAGGGTGTCACCCTTATAAAGCTTAACGTTGCGGGGGAAGGGAAAGAACTTTGGATCCTCGACGTAAATCAGTCTGTTGCGCAAGCTTTGTGGCGCATGCTTGTCGAGATCGCGCACTGACTCTACACTGTCCATAATGAAGCCAATTTTTAAGGCTAAACTCGAGTCTTTGCGACCAATAGGGCCAACGAGGGAACGCCTCCTCCTTCGTCGTTTTCTTCGTTTGCCGGAGCCGAATAGACTGCGAAAGCGTCCAGAAACGTTTGGACTTGGGCACTCCATCTGCGTAGGATTCAAGACCGTGCAGACGGTTCGATTGACTGGAAGGCTGTCCTTATCAAAATAAACTACCATCTCGGGTTTCTGGATAGTATCGAGATTGGTGCCATGGACGGTGATCATGCGTCCGCCCGAAGCAAAGCTGCTCAGCGGCTTGATTTCCATGATGGTGGGATCGGGCGTGAAGCGGAAGGGACTACCCTCAAGGGTGCGATTAGCACCGTCGATGCTGAGGGTAAGTCTGGAGACTTGCCGCACTCGGCCTGAGCGGGTGGTGACACAAGTAAGCCGCGTGCTGCTAGCCTGAGTTGCATTGACTTGACAGGGAAGCTCATCGAGGTAGGCCGATATCGTGCTGCCGATGTTGAGATATTGACCGGTAATGGCAAGGGTCGTTCCACCGCTCTGTGGTCCGACCTTAGGCTGTACGCCGGTCAGCCTAATGTCCTTGTAGTTGAAGTAGACGGTGCTGCGGGTGTATCCGGCTACGTTGCCAACAATGACCGGTGCTTCGTCGGTTGCCTCGTGTCGACTTGTGCGGCAAACGATGCGCACCGAGACTTCATAGTCGACTAGGCTGCAGCTGGCGTTGCCGATCAGTATCTTGCCCTTGACGTCAACGTCGCGCAGTCCGAGATTGCTGCCCTCGATTGTTACCAGAGTACCACCTTCGATGGGCCCACTGAGAGGCTTGATCATGTCGATTCTCGGTCTGGGACACTCGGCAAAAGGCAGACTGAGGCATGATTCCCGATAAACACAATTGTTGCCACACCAAGTACACTCGAAATGCCGATCACGAGTAACGCACAAAGAACAGTCGGCATGCTCGCGATGAGAGCCGAGCACTTCGCACTTGTATAACACTATACTCGTTTGATCGACGTAGTGATTCGTATTCCACATGACCATAACTTCAGCCTCGTATTCACCAAGCTGCGCTTCGTAGGAGTATACCGTCCTGTCGCATATAATGTATCTGCCACTGTCCACACGAGCTGTAACACGTAGATGAGCCCCTTCGATCTTGACAAAGCATTGAAAGCCGGTATGACCAACTTGTGGATGGGGTAGATTTTCCACCTCGAGCACTATCTCCTTTGGTACGTTGTTTGGCAGCATAATCGGCTTCGCACGTTGTACAAATCGTGGACAATACTGGACACCGTGAGCTGCTAGATTGCTTGATTGTGCGCTCTGCGAAAGTACATGTTAAAACGGCTTGGATCAATATTTGATGTTTAATTATGATTTTTATCTATTATTTACTCAAGTTTTTAAGGCAATTAAATTTGATTAGATAAGAAATGAGTTTAATATGATAATTAGTGTTTCACAAACAAAAATTCATTTGAAAAATAAAGAAAAAAATTAATTTTATTAAATTTTAAATCTATTCGTAAGTCCCAAAATACAAAAATATGCCCAAATATCTAATAAAAATAAAAAGAATTAAACTTACATTTTCGCTAGAGATGATATTTCCTTGGCAGTCAGTAGTGTTATGCGTACACTTGTTGTCATAAACACACCAACTACATGCCCACTGTGCTTTAACACATTCAGTACAGATAGTATGTCTCGAGCAATCAAAATAAGCAAAATTCCTTGATACGAAATCCTTATTTGTCTCACTCGATCTAACTGAAAGTGGTACAAGCACGTGATCTGCTTTTTTAGGTATATCTGGCCTTGAACTAACTGGCGGTGTGGGACAGGATAGGCCATAAGGCGTCATTATGGCATCAATTGGTTCAGCAGGTCCAAAAACACATTTATATTTGGCGCCAAGTGGTAGCTCAGGTAATGTACGTATCGTCAGCTGTACTGTACTTGTTTGCTTGATGGGTATGCGGTCGGGTAACACCTGTTCAAAGTCGATGCATTGCTGACCTGTACCCAATGACAGCCAACGTGGACTACTACGATTTGTACGATCGGCCTTCTGGCAGTCCTTACGTACCGTACACCTGTCCAAAAAAACAAAAAAAAACAAAAAATAACATACACGCATATTGAAAAATACCGAAAAATTATCCGTTAGTTATGCTACATTTTTCTTTTTTTCTTTTTTCTCATATTATATATTAATGTTATACAGGTCACAGGGTGTCTATATAGTATACACATAGAAATAGAATGACACGACCGGTCTAACCGCCCCGAAGAAGAGTAGAAAGAGTATTTGACGAGCAGGCTCATTAACGATCGATCAACCCAGGCCTATATACACTATACTCTCTCGGACAGTTATATTCTCGAGCGTTTATACAAAGCGAGGCGGTTTCTCGCGCACGATAAGCATCAAACATACACACACACACGCTCATCATATAAAAAATAGACCGACACATCAAGGCAGCATCAGATATAATCTTATAATATCGAGAATAAAAAAAAGAAGAAAAAAAATAGTAGTCTTTTTACACAGTCACATAGAAAAATATATATTAGGTATGTATAGGTGTATAACTCACCGTTTCTCCAAAGAACACCATCCACAATAAGGATCACCAGCGGTTAAACAACCACTACAATTTGTATATCCAGCACAATGTTGAACCTTAATCTTGGATATTCTAGCAGTTGATAATACATAAAGATGATCACCAGCCGGAGCTAACGTTGTATCGGGTAATATTCTTTGACCCGGATCGACTTCCAAACTTTCATAAACCGTAGCTTCAGCTGCACCCAATAACGCTTTTTTAATACTACCATCTTCAGTACCAAGGAATGCAACTGTATGTGCTTCACTGGTAGCCAATGTAACCGAGGTCACGAATGTCTCAGGAAAATGTAATACTGACTGGCCGACTATTGGTGATACTCCAGATATCTTGAGACCAACTTCGCAGAAATTACCGATGTTACCGGTTGTCTGTAAAATTGAAGATCGGATTTTAGTATATAAAGTAATTTAGTGTGTGAGCTTATATTATATGAGAGAGCAAGGTAAAAGGAGGAAGTGAGAAGTGTGAGAGAGAGAGAGAAAAAGAGGTCTTGCTGATTTATTCGACGTTCCGCAAGTAACGAGCTCTCTCTCTAACGTTCTATACGACTCGTGTGTATGTATGTAAGTGTGTGTGTGTGGTGATGATAAAGCGATTCTAACGTTCTTACTCACTTCTCAGGTCTCGGGCTTCTCTTATTTCGAACAACGAATCGTTTGTGCGTCTATATATATATACTATATATACCGACAAGTAAAGGGGGAGAGAGAAGAGAGAGAAAATTAAATCGCGCCTTCGGATCGCATGTGCGGGCGGCAACTGAGAGGTCGTCTTTCCTTCTCTCTCTCTCTCTCTTTTTCTCTCTTTTGCTTTCACAGCATTACTTTAAGCTTCGATGTTGTGTATATACATACACATACTTATATATAAATACCAAACGCTGCGGGTATATATGTATGTATGTATGTATATATAAAAAAGGCCGTAAAGAAAACGAGGTAGAATCACGCGCGCTATTAGCGTTAACTAATCGCTCTTTAAAAATCACGAGTTGTCCCTACACAGTGTCGAGAGAGAGAGAGAGAAAAAAAAGTAAAGTAAAATAAAAAGAAAAGTGTGTACTATGAGTTGAGTGTTTGGGATTTGGTATCTATATACGTAGATATGCATGTGTGTATGTGTGTATGTAGGAGGGATTAACGGTAGAGTAGAGCTTCGAAAAACGCACAAAAGCGCGCTTAGTCTTTCTTTCTTTCTCTCTCTCTCTCGTGTGCTGCTGCTGCTGTGGCTTACCGGTGATTTACGAGGTCCGATAATAGAATCCCAAGCGTACCTATATATATACTCTCGCGCTTTCTCTCTCTCACTCATTTTTTCCTCATCTCTCTCACTCACTTTTTTATTCTTCTTTCTTTTTTTTTAGATAGATAGACAGACACTTTACCTGAGGGCATTCACCATCCTGTATAGGTCCACTAATATAGTTCATATTCCTATACTTGATACTACTATTAAAGCACATGTGTATGTTCTCGTTAAACTTTGTCTCAATATCTTGTAGACTATAGACACATATTGCAGAACGAGGTAATGGCTCGCTGGTTATACCCTTGCTCGGTGAAAAAGCAGCAACGAATATAGGCGAACCAACTTGTATGCCAAGTTGCGACGCTAAATCAGCACCGGCGGTACCAATTTTAGCATCTTGTACGAGCTTATAAGATTCGTTACGTCCCTCAACGTTACATTGAAGTGTTACTTCGGTATAACTTTCGTAATTTGGATCTGTTATACAGCTGCGCGCCAGACGGGATACGTAGCCTGTTGTTGTTGTTGTAGGTAGTACCATGAAACCAAAGAACAAACGTACAAACCAAATTATGCATTTATACTTGTATATATCTATAGTGGTAGGGGTACGAAAAAAAAAAAAAAAAGAGTTAAGGGAGTTTGTTTTGCGTTCGGTTAATTGCTCGAATACGTATGGGAGGAACCATTTTACAAGAGAGTAAGAGAGAGAGTTCGAGGTGATTAAATTAATGGAGGGGCCCCGCATTTTCACAAAAGGGCCGGCCCTTTTGTATATGTATACTGTTGTTGTATATATGTTTATAATGACTGACCGAAGGTGCTTCTTCTTCTTCTTTACTGATATACATTCGCTTTTATGCAAATGTGTACATATACACACGAGAAAGACGAATGAATGAACGGATGGACGGGCGCAAAACCTTCGTTTCTTTATTTATATTTTTCCTTTTTCTTTTTTTCTTTCTTTTTTCTCATTTTTAAGTTGAAATATATAGTAAGTTTACTTGTGTGTGTATATAACGGAACGAAAAATTATCGCGACTAATTGCCCTGTGGGTGCAGCAGTTTGGAAAGGAGAGAATAAGAGAATAAATATAAGGAAAAAAAAGGACAAAAGAAGAAGAAGAAGAAGAAGAATTCGTATATACGCGCGAGTACACAAACGTCACGCTTCCCGCGCACAAAAACGTAAAGCTACCTTTTTATTCTTCATTTTTTTTTTTTTTAAATAGTAACAAAACAAACTCTCTTAAACTTTTATTTCATATACGTATATAAGATTGTACGTACCAAGTTCCTCCTCTTCAGGTAAATAAGACTGTTTTTGTACAAGCACAAAATAAGCATAATCACTAGCATTAAAACCATAAACATACTTGACAATAAAATGATCCCTATATTTAACATCAACCAATAATATCGACTGTTTATTAAAGCCATATTCAGCAAATTCCAATGTATCAAGACGTCGACTAGATATTGCTGGTACATCGTGTCTGTATTCGCCATTATTAGTATAAGTCGTACCAACATACATGATATTTGAATTTTGCCAAGAACGATAACGTTCAGGACCAACGAATGCATACGTCGATGATGATTCATCGTTAGCTGCCACGCCAAACGTAAAATTTTCAGGACGTATCGAGATGTTGCTCATGTTGCGACGTTCGCATGCACCTTGGAACAGAGAACCACACACTATGAGTGTACGACTGTCTGGATCTGAGACGAGGATTTTGTTAACGTTATCCGTTAGGCTGGTCTCGATATCCAATGAGCCACATCCGGTTGCGTGGCATTGTGGATTGTCGTGCTGTGGACCTGTAACACAAGAACAAGAGAATAGGTATATATAGTTAGTTGGGGGTCAATACTATATGTATACCTATACCTATATACACCCTTTCTCTTTCTGCACTTGGTATTGTTAGGGAGAAAGAGAGAGAATCTCTCCCTCTCTGTGCACTTGGGGTGTTGGGGTAGTAGTAGAGAATCTCTCTTCCTCTTAACGCTACCCCTATATACGTATTGCAGTATAGTGGCGCTAATTACCGCGGTGCGCCAAGGGGACGAACTGTGACTCCCTCCTGGATGGTATATATACCAGGGGCAGCAGTAGTAGTAGTAGTAGCAGTAGTAGCTAGCAACCAACCAACCAACCTCTCCTACTCTCTCTTCTACCAAACTTCTGCTGTGCTCTGATTTATTATTTAAATGGCTATTTCGTGTTTGCGTAATCGAGAGCCGCTAAGCGGCTTAGCTCTGATATTGTAATCAACAGGTCATTCGCTGCTGCTACTGCTACTGCTACTGCTGCTACTGCTATGTACGGGACCACTATACTCCAGTCCACACTCATACACTTTGGTATTAGACTCTTCGCGGTGTAGGTATATATGTATAGGTACTATATATGCTGGATGTGGATATATATATATTTAGCGAGTATGAGAGAGGTATAGAGGCTCTGCGGATTAATACGGACAGGTTGGCGAATTGCGATTGAAATTTTCATAGTTTATAGGGGGGGAGACTGGAGTATAGAGTATGAGTGAGATGGTAGCTCGATTAAAATTAGTAATCAAGTGAAGGATTGCGTGTATAAGCAGAGTAGAGGGAGAGAGAGAGGGTTTAGGTAAAAGATTTACTTACGTTTGACCGCACAGAATTACGGAGATGGTAATACGTTTTTCCCTCTTTTTTTTTTTCTTTTTTTTTTTTTTTTTAATTGTGAGGGGTTAAATTAAGGGTAATACTCTGTTTTTTAGTAAGTGAAAAATTTTTTGGAAGAAAAGGTTGAGTGCAAATTTTATTATTTTTTTTTCAATTTTTGGAGGATGATAACTTTACAAATTTTGGATTTAAGCTATATTTGGCTTCTAGGAAATGTAAATTGAAACTTTCATCTATACCATGTAGATATATATACTATACTATACCTATGCGTATATCACATATAATTTTCACCACTCCCTTCTATATCACTACCTATATAACAGAATTAGAATTTTAAAAAATCGAATATTCCCAGATATCAAATTTCATATTTAATTAACTTTATAGGGTGTAACTCTCATCCCCAATTCCCATACGTGTATACCTATATCCTACAAATTAACCCCAAAAATTTAATTAATTTTTACTCTCTAACACCTTCCCTTCCCAAAAAAAAGAACCTCAATTTTTTTTTTCACACTGCAAAAATAAAATATCACGTTACAATAACTATAGTATGTATATCTCATATTGTTTTGACACATTATATTCAATAAAGCCTTGCTACCACCTTATATTATTGAAGTACAAGTAGAAAAAGAAATCAATTTAAAAAAAAAAAAATTTAAAACGTCACTTTATAATATATAACACCTACTCCTATACTCTCATCCAAAGCAACACCAACAGAAAAGGCCATTAATCACAATCAACCGATCAAACGAGACAGAAGAACACGATGTATATATAAAGTTATATATATATAGGTATAGGTATATACAGCTATACATATATAGTCTCGATTTACTCTGACACGTTAAATAATTACAAGTGTCCGGAATGAAGTTGGAGGAGGAGACTAATCTAATAAAACCAGAATATATTAAGAGATAGAGCTATGTCCTTAATAAAAGTTAAATAAGAGAAAAAAGGGGTGTATATATATATATATATATATATATATAGGTATATATATAAGAGAAAGCATAATAATAAACTTAAATTAACTTTCTTTCACTCAGTACTATATAGTCTTACCGGTAATGACAAGCTCCTTGAGATTAAGTTGAGCATCAAGTTGTAATAATCTATTGACAGCAGCAGCATATAATTGTCCAGTCTTTTGGTCGATCAGCAGATGATTAAATCTTAACGGTCCCTCACGCGTTGAATTATAATCGGCATAGCTACTTTGAGGTCGATCATCTTCAAGGCCAGTATTAGTTGTTGTTGTAGTTGTTGTTATCGGTGGAAATTGTGCAACAATATGTTGTTGTGCTGTTATTGATTCGTTGGTAGCAGTAATAAAGATGTTACTATTGGCATCGGTTTCCTCTGAGCTTGCAGCGCAACCAAGTAGCAATAAGAGTAGCATAAGTAATAATGGTGCAGCTGGCCAAGTTGCTTGTAATCGTGGAGGTGGTGGTACCGGTGGTGGTCCTGATGAGAATAGATAGCTCGCGGCTCGTCTCATTTTAAAGACTTGATACCGAGAGTAGGAGTAGGAGGAGGAACTCAGAGTTTGATGATCATTCAGCCTACGCACTGCTGCTCCTGCTGCTGCTGCTGTTGATGATGTTGGACTACACCTCGGCATGCCGGATACAGAAGGATACAGAGCGTAGTTGTTGTTGATGGTGGTGGTAGTGAAAGATATAGTGTGAATGAGGGATATAGGTAGAGAAAGAGAGAATAGAGGGAGATAGATAGATAGAGAAAGAGAAGAGAAAGAGAGAAGAGAGGGGGGGAGCCTTGCGGGTGACAGGCTCTCAGCCAGCCGTAGTGTAGCCAAGCGGTACTACTACTACTACCAGCCGGTCGTAGTCGTTGCTCATCTGGCAGCAGCTCTCCGCTCTGTCATTGTTCACATGTGCGCCTGAAAACATATATATATTGAGGGTGAATTTCTCTGCTGCTGCTACTGCTACTGCTTGTTAAAAGTTGATAGGGGAGACCGGGGCTTGATTAAAGTTTTTTTTCTTTCCTCTGTAACTTTTTTAATTTTTAATATTTTTATTCCGGACAAAAAGGATCTTAAATATA
>JAPYZE010001415.1:0-37016 GCA_030522805.1 Leptomastidea abnormis | reverse complement strand
TCTCTCTTGCTCTCTCTCTCTCTCTCTCTCTCTCTCTCTCTCTCTTTTGAAACCCGGATACGAAATTCGTGTTTGTACTGCTGGGTATACGAACACGAATTTCGTACAGCACTTCGTTCAGCAGCTCGAGTCTAGCGTATATAGTATAGAAAGAAAATGTGAGCGAGATTGGCTCTCCGCGCGACAAGTGTGCGCGCACGATCGCATCGATTTTCCTAAAGTTTTACGCCTCTGCATCCTATACTTATACCCCATGGTTTTTTACGTACACAAAAATAACAAAAAAAAAATGTTGAATACGTAAAAATTTGTACTCGTGGTGTGTATGTGTGTGTACGTGTGTGTATGCGTTTTGAAATGAAAGAGCTCGTAGCTGGTTCAAAAAAAAAGCCAAGCGACAGTCGCTCTTAATTATCCAGGCGAGTTGCATTCTTCCTTTGAAGCGATTGAGCTTCACAGGTAGGATAGTAACCAGCTCCTCTCTTATACCGAAGAGATGGGAAAGGGAGGGAAATCCGATATCGGTCATTTTCGACGGCTTTTAGTCGGCTATCTCTGAGACAAAGTGCCGTATCGTTCATATTTGCCCCTCCCTTTACACCTTTATATATGTATATAGGGAGATTGGTACCTGTGGAAGGGCGTTGAGGTGTCGGATTATTTCCACGCTTACTCGCTTTGAAGTGTCCAATCAATTATGCTAGACTTTGTGTGTGTCTATATAGATGCATTGCTGCAGATATAAAAAAAATTGTCTGAAAAAAAAATCAGACTAGGAGTATAGGCATTGCGAATGGAAAGAGGGATCGGTTACGTGAATTATTGGAAGAGGTGAATGGACTGCAAGTAGTAGGTATTTTAGACGTCTAATAATATTTTATTATTTTTTTAGATAAATAATTACTTTTAGGTAAATAATTTTAAATATAGAAAAAATATGAAATAATTGTAAAATGGACAGTGACGAAAAAAAATTTAACAAAAAGCAACTGCACTGAAATAAAAGCGGGTCACGCCCGGGCGAATAAAAGAGTTCGATCCAAAAAAAAAAGGTCAGCTTCACAACAAAAGTAAAGAGTTAGGTGTCAATAAAAGTAAACTTCTCTTGCTTAGCCGTAAAGTAAAAAAAAAATGGAGTTAGAAAGAGAAACGCAGAGGATATAGCGTCATCCCGTAGCAAGAGAGAGAGGCGGGTGAAAAAAGGGGAGAGACCATGAGGTGGAAACGGATATTCCTCCCAGGGGAAAGTGTGTGCACCAGCCCATTTTACGCGCCATTTCAATCCGTGACCTCGTCATCGTTGCTCGCGACTACGCTACTGCAAGGTCGTTTAGCCGTCGCGGCTATCTGCAGCCGATAATCGACGCTTGCTATATATGTGCCTTTCCTCTGGTGTATATATGTTTCTCCAACCCCCCAATTTTCTAGCCTCTCTGCGGTTTGTGTCAATGCGGAATTTTGAAAAGCAATTTTGTTTGGGTTATCGATATGTGATCGGAAAGGTATATAATGGTATAAGCTTTGGTCCTTCAGAAAGTTAAAAATTAATAATTTTAGGTGGACTAGATATTTTAGATTATCGAGAATAAAAAATTGAATTTTTTTTTTCTTAAATATTGATATTTTTATACTGACAAGAAAAATAGTGAAATAAAAATTATTTGAAATTTTTCGTTATAAAAAGATAATTTTTCTCACTGAAACTGTGATATAAAAATAAAAATTGTGAATAAAAACTTTATTTCAAACGCAACCCACACACACAGCATCTATTATGCAACAAAAATAACTGTCTTTAAATGACAGAAAAAGCTTGGACTTTGATTTGAAACTCGAGGGGCATATTATATGTATAGATCATTAATTTTATTTTTAGAATACCAAATGTCAGAGACCATACATATGACAGCATTCAGAAAATTTTCACACAACATCCCAAGCCCACATTTTCATTTTGTTCAAAAGTGTCAGTCACTATGAGCTGACACATATATATGTGGATTTGTATGCACTTTCATTTTACGCAATCAATACGATTCGATACGCTTGGCCGGCAGTAAAACGTATATATATATACATAGACACAATCTCGCTTGTAAAACAAATTAGATTTATATAAAAATAAAAATATACATATACACGAGCTTTTTTTTTCTACTCTATATTTTTTTTCACATGACGTTATTCGTTATTCTACAACTCGTTTTTTTTTCTTTCTCTTTTTTTGCAATATCGACAGATTTAACAAAGATCATTAATAAATATGCTCACTGTATTTTCCTTTCAATTATATATGATTTATTAAAACAAAATAAAATTGAAGCTTCGTTTAAAATAACATCTATCAAAATATTTCTGTTAAAAAAAAGAAATAATAAAAAAAATAAAAGTCAGATCCATTATCAGAATTCGAACCTCTTATCATCAATAACGATAATAATTTTCGTTTAAAAGTAAGACTATCGCCGTACTAACGTAGCTGAGTAGGTACGTGACATCAAGCAGGCAGACTAAAAGCAGCTTTCGATAAATCGCACTGCACCGTCGTCGTCGTCGTCCCAGAAGAGCAACGCAGAAGAGAGAAAAACAGGCGGGAGCACATAGCGTAATAGAAGCGGAGAGAAATCACATGAAATTCGACTTAAAGGGTCGTTTGTCAGCAAAAAGATTGGCCGGCAATCATCTAGCGCAGAGTCCAAAAGCCCGGCGACGTGTAGCAGTAACGTCCGTTCCTTACCCTTAATCCCACCCCCTTCCGGGACTCACGTACTCTTTCTCTCTTTCGCGAAAAGCTTCGGTTTTTCCGTGTCCGCAATTCCTTTTTCTGCTACCTTCTCTCTATACTTCTTCTGTCGTCGGGGTTTCGAAGTTGCAAGACGACGCGCTGTAGCGATTTTTCATCGAATGACTGCTACTCTTTCTCTCTTTAGAGTTAAATGCTCGATAGTAGCTTTTGCTTTCGTACTTGTTTTATTTTTACTTATTCATTTTTTTTAAATGAATTGGATGACTAAGCGTACACGCAGTATTGAGTAGAAAAGTTTGCTGAGGTTGTATTTTTCTAGACTGAAAATTTTTATTTAATTTTTATAAATGATTCTTATTAAGACAAAAATAACGTGAATAAGTGTAAGTAGAATAAGTCAGTATTGTGTCAGACATAATCTTAATCTGCAAACTGTTCAATTTAATATATTTTGCAAGTTTTATTATAATTTATAAAAGAACTATAAAGTCTACATTTTTATCAAGCAATTAATACAATACATAATTTTGCAACTTCAAATTTTAAGTTCAATTTCTAACTTACTAAACCAACGTGAATAACGAAAAAGTATCATTGAATCAAAAATTTATGTTGGTTAGCATTTATTTTTCACAGTAAGCAAGACTAGTTTTTTTAAAAACTCGCAGTAAAAATAAAAAAGGAAAAATAAATAAAAGGTATCCAAACATAAATTTTCGTCGAAAGGATACATTCCTGTCCATTCACCTACTTTGTTATTTTTTTCTTTTTCTTTTTTTGCTTTCTCTAGTTTCCCGCTTCCTGCTCGCTTCTCTTTTCCTCGACTCTTCTTCCCGCTATTTATCTATTTTTCTGTGCTTTTCCATCTGTCCAACTGCATCGCTTTCCGGCATCCCTCTCTAACTTCCCTTACCTCTTTTTACCGTCAGAGAGAGCTTTGCGATCTTAGCCTTTTTCTTAGTATAACAGCAATGGTTTCAGGTTTCCGATGGCAATCCCAAGTGTTTTACACGAGCGTTTACAAAAATCACAGAAAATAAAGACTTCTTCTTCTTCTGCTGCTACTGCTTGTCTTGCCAGTTCAGGCCAGTAGGGCAAATTGCCGAGATTTCCTTGACTGACGTTTAAAAATATCCTTTTCCCCAAGCGCAAAACAAATACCGCTCATTCAATCGCAACAACGTTTTACAAATTTACTCGAAAGTCACGCATGTCTAGTAAAACATTAAATAAGCTTTTAAAATTTTTCTTTTTCAAAAAGCTATTTCCAAACGATAAAACCTGCTAAAAGTCATACATTACGCATTTCAACATACGTATAGTAACATCCAAGTCGACTTTCAAAACAAGAAAGAAAACAAACACACAAACACACACATCTTGCTGAGAGTCGTGGAAAATTTGCAACTTAATGAAACCGAACACCTTTATCTAGACGGTCGTATATCATATAACCCACGCCAAGCATATACATACCGGACGGAGCAATGCATTACCCCGCGAATCGCGCGTCAATGCGGGACCGTAATTCAGTTTTTGATTTATTCACTCTAGAGCTTTCGCAGAAAGAAAAAGAGAAAGAGGGTAGGGGTGAATACAAGAGAGAAAACCACCGTTGCACTACCATCGTTGCACAATCGAATTACGTATCTTTGCGAGAAAAGGAAAACGTTGAGAGAAAGAGAGTTTGAATCGCAAAAGCAAACGTGTGCCAGCAGGACCGAGCTCTCTCTCTTTTGACAGAGAAGAAAGAGGGAGGCGGGCGAAGCACAAAGTCTCGAGAGTGAGCGACTTTATATACTTTCTTTTTTTTTTTTTTTTTTTTTTTTTTTGTATGAGCCTATACACATAGAAACTCTCTTGCAGTATAGTTGTTCTGCTATCGGGAAAAGGAGAAACGCACGCGACTGGAAAACATTTTGAACTTGCAGAGAAAAAAGAGATGTGGAGAAATGGTTTTCGTTCATTGGATTTCAGATATGCGTTTTCTTGTTTACGATGAATTAATTCTTTACTCGATCTGGTTAAAGATTTTTTTTCTTCTTCTTTTATTTTATGAGTAACGAGTTTTTCTACTGATATATAAACGAAACAAAGTTAATTACAATACTCACATTATACTTTTCTTATATTTTTGTAATTTCAATTTAGTAAAATATATTGGTAAACTTGATCCAATCTAATAATAGAATTTTTAATAGATGAAACTTTATACATTAATTTAAATGTCTCCAACACAAATTTATCTATCGTAACATACATCACTTGCATCAAAATACAATATAAATCATCGATCGCGATATAGTAAATATATATATCCTCAGCATTTCAATCATTATAAATAAAAGAAAGCAATAAATCAAAATTCAAGCTATATCATATATATAAAATCGATTGCAAGTATATAAAAAAGAAAAAAAAATAAGCACTGGGGCAATAAAAGACACCTGACACCTTCATCTTCTTTTGCTCTATATCTCCTATATCTCCAAAAGCAAAAAAAAAAAGCATTCTTGAGCAGCTTGAGGCGATCGAATCAAGAAAGAGAGAAAAAAAGAGTCACACGGGGGTATAGCATAAAGCCGCAAGCCTCTAGTAGACGATATCAGCCTGTGAACTTTCAACTCTCACGTGGGATAGAAGGAGGAGGAGGAGGAGAGAAAGAAGCTGACAGCTATCAGCATAGCGTGTGCCGCTCGCGGCGAATTGAGGCGGTATATATGCGCACACGCGGAACATCGTAGGAATATACACACACACATACACACGCGGCTTCTCGCGCATCGACTGTCAAAGTGTCCTTTCGGTACTGCTGCTGCTGCTGTGGCTCTTGTGTCTGCAAATGGAAGGCTTTTGTGGCCCCCAGGTGTATGCTATACTGTGTCTCTCTCTCTCTCACTCTTCACTATTTCTTCGTTTTTTTTTTCTTATTTCGTCGCTCTTTTGTCGATGCGTCATGCTTCTATATATCTCCTTCTCTTGCTAAAGCTTTGGGAAATGAATTTTCCCTGTACGCGTGAATTAGAAATGTAGAGGATACGATAAGTTTGACAAATACAGCTGCATGTCGATTTCTGTACGTTATTCTTTTCACGTCTTCTTTGGTTATTATTTCCTAATGGGAGATGTGCGAATGAAAGCATAACTAGTCGTCGTCGTACGCTACGAAATCGAACGTGTAATGCTTACAAATTGCTATGATTATTTTGAGTAAAATGTGTTGGATACATACGTGAATGCAGTTTGATTGCTTGCAATGAGAAACTTCATAACTTCATTTGATTTGACGACCTGTTTACTTTACTATATACATACTCAGGTGGCGCTGTAATTCTAGTCTATCTTTGAATCACATATGAACGATTTCTAAATAGGTAAATTGCTTTTAGTTCTTTACTGTAATTTTTGCTTTTTATATATATATATATATAAAATTTTTTTTTGTATTGATGGAAAAAATTATTTTTGTAAAACAACGATAATCATAATCAAATTTTATAAATTATATTTTTTTAATATTTTATATTAGTTTTCAAGTTAAAATCAAATAATTCATCACTTTCCAAGTCAAGGCATAATTCTTTAAAAACAAAAAGATTCTAGTATATATCAATTACAAGTTTATCAAACCATTAATTTTTTCCAACATAACCCATAAAATGGTATAAAACCTTTTTCATTAAGCTTTGATATTTAACAATAGCGCCCGAGGGTAATACACATTCGCTTACGAAGCATTATTTGATTTACCAGAGGGGTACCCTAACACCCACATCTACACACACATACATACATACACACATGTAAATTCAATCCAGCTCCACGGAATCTCGCAATAACGCGTATACATATACGCGAAATCTGCAAGAACGAAATCAAATCTCGAAGACGGATGACATTCACATATATATATATGTGTATGTGTGTGTATATATATATATATACCAACACAAGGCGTCTCCAGCCTGTTACTTTCCTTACTCATCCCAAGCAATTCGATTCGCATTACTCGTCGTCGCCTTTAAACTCCCCCTTCCTTCTCCTCTTCCATCTCCTTTCTACCAAAGATGCGACACAGCTTAGCTCTTAACGCTCATTTCATTATATAAGGCAAAGCACCGCGCATGGAATCGTCACGAGTACATGACGACAACCGACTCCTCTTCTCATCCTCATTCCCGGGAAACGAGTCGCTCTTACATGTATACACACACACACACACACACACACACACACACACACACACACACACACACACACACACACACATATGTAGGTAGGTATATATACACAGACGTTTGGAGCTTTATAGAGTTACATAGTTGAGAGCCAAGGAAGCTAATGAAATATAGACCGCTCTTTGGAAACGTCTCTCTCTCTCTCTCTCTCTCTCTCTCTCTCTCTCTCTCTCTCTCTCTCTCTCTCTCTCTCTCTCTCTCTCTCTCTCTCTCTCTCTCTCTCTTTCTATTTTGAGCTTTTGACTTTTATCTATTTCTGTAACTTATATATTACCATGATTTTCAAGTGTTTGAAATTTTTGAAAAATGTCGAGTAAATTTTGAACTAAAAATCTTTTTTTTTTTGGTTTATCAGAGTAAAAATTGTTATAAAAATGTGATTCTATGAAATTCTTATGGTAAATGTATAAAGGCTAGATTTTTGGTAGGTTATTTCAAGAACAAAAGCTGGAAACAATCAAAATTCCATTTGTTCTAATATTGGTATTTGTTTTAGATAGAATTTTGCCTTTGTCGATTACTATTTCAATACTTGTCTGTTTTGAATATATACATTTGAAATACCAGAACGAAATAGTTAAATGTAAACCTTTACACTATGGTCAAAATTTTGAAAATACTTCATTTAAAAGCGACCAAAAGTATTGATGGTATTTTGTACAATAAAAAAAAAAAAAATTTCAACTATTCTGTGTAATTTCACCAACAATCAAACCTAAATATCTTGCTTACAATTTAGAATTACAAAAATGAAAAAGAAATTTTCTTTATACCAACGATTAAACACAACTCAACCATATACCCATACTCCTCAATTCCACATTCGAATTCCGATTTCCAGTAACTAAACTAAAATAAAAAAAATCAGTCACATATAGGAAAATCGCACAGTCGCGCATATCACGACAAGTGAAATTGTTTCCGCGTGTCGCGAAGCAGCAGCAGCGGCAATCATCCGTCGCACCGATGAAATCAGCGCGTGAGATCACACGTGAAAATAGCGCAACATCGAACATATCCTCCTCTCCTTTCCCTTTCCTACATACATATACATACTCGTGACGGAATTGATAGCTTTGATTGTCGAATTCGTTAGTCCTTTTCACCCGCGAAGCTCGTTGAACGAACCGGATGCGAATGATCGGCCGCGTTTCAGCTGCAATTAAGGTTTGCAAGAGAGAGAGAAATAGTAAGTGAGACCACCTGTGGGGATTATAGTAGGTTGGTATGTATTTTTTTTTTATTCTTTCTTTTTTCTCTTTGTATTTGATTAAATTTTATATTATTCCAGTGTAACATTGTGAAAAATAGTTATTAAATCTTCCCAATATATTTCGCAATTTTTTTTTCTCATCATTGTAAAAACTGACTATCAAAATTGAATAAACTAAAATAAAAAAAATAAAAAATACATTTTTCTTAAAGACACTCGTATAATAAAACTACGTAAATAACATTAGCATTCTAAAACACTAAAAAAAGGGATCAAATAAGCTTCAAAAAAAAAAAAAAAAAAGAAAAACCTTCTAAAATGACAAGGAATTATTTAAATCAAACGTAATATATACGTAGGAGGAAAATGTTGTAGACGCATTATAGAAGCGTCTGGCCATATTATACCCCCCTCATGCGTATACGCATTTTTTTCTCACTTAGTCGCAGCCCACCACGAACTTCATCGTAAATGGGGGAAGGGAAGTGTAGGCTTGAGAAAAAAGGTTGAGGAGGAGGAGGAGGAGGAGAAGAATGAGTGGTAAGGGTAAAACCGGTGTGTTGGTGGAGGCTTTATTGCAAAGCTCGTAGGGGTACAATGAAAAATGGTACGTGGCCTCTCTTTCTCTTACGTCGTCTAAGGCAAGGCGTTGAAGAAGGAGGAGGAGGAGAGAAGGTGGCGAATAATCGCGTGCCGTCTTAATCAAGAAATTTTGGCGTCTCACGTGACGCGAGTTGCTACTGCTGCTATACTGCTGCTGCTGTTACCGCGCCACTGCCATTTCAAGGGTGAATTACGGTCCTTGCGGCTCCCCCAGCTGCCTCGTTAAGGGGTTATAATGCTGCTGCTGCTGCTACCGTTCTTATTGAGCCACGCACAAACGAAAATAATACCTTCGTAGAAAAAAAAGAGAAATAAGGATAGTGTGGGTTGTGAAATGAAAAGGGAAAGGAATTACTGGCCCGCGCATTTCTTTTCGGATATATATACAAGAGAAAATCACTTTTTTTTCTTCTTTCTCTCGTTTTTCTCTTATTTGCTCCGTCGAAACGAACGTAATTTTTTTTTCTTTTACTTCGAAAACGAACTTTCGCCTGTTGCGTGACGACGAAGAATATCTAACGTATAGATTGAAAGCACCTAAGTTACTGCGAAAAATTAAGACCTAATTAACCTTTTTTCATTATTAATATAAAAGAAAAAAAAAATATAGCTAAGTGAGAGTAGCTTTTATCCATAGTCTTAAATATTGAATTTTTAGACATTTAGCAATTTCGCTTAAGTATCAAAAGTGACCTAGATTCTTGGAATATGGTATAGCGCACAAGCTATACAGGAAGTAGAAAGTAAATATTTTGCAAACATTATTATTTACATTAATTAATTTCTTGGCTTCGCTCAAATAACGCACACACACTTATACACATATATACACATACATACACCTGAAAATTACAGAAAGAAATAAAAGTGAACATTAAAAGTGCGCCAAGTGAAAAGTGAACAAAGAAGAAGGAGAAGAAGAAGAAAAAAAAGGTTCTGGGAGTAGTAGTAACAGCATCAGTAGTAATAGTAATAGTAGTAGTAGTAGTAGTAGCAAGAGTAGATGAACGGTAGGGTAGTAAGGAAGGGAGGTATGGTATGGTACACACCAGAGTTTTACACCCTTTTAATAGCAACGAGAGCAGCTAGCGTCGTGCCTTAAATTCGCTTGAGTTTACGAGAAAGAGAGAGAGAGAGAGAGACTACGCTTACGCGTATCGTATACGAAGCCCTCGACCGTTTTCACGCGCACGTTCGCACTCCAGTACACACACACACACTCACTCATACATACATACACATACACGTTTTAAGCGCAGCAACCTCTTGTTCTGAAGAGAAGGAGGAAGAGGTAAGGGGGATATATTTGCGCGAAAAGGGCCTTTTTTTCTTTTTTTACTTGGTGGACCATGTCTCTCTTTCTCTTTGCACGCGCCAGGGACTTCATTGTTCGAGTTTACGGGCCGGCCGCGTGATGATAACCGCTGCTACTGCTGCTGCTGCTGCGCGGAAAACTTTCCTTCGCTTTAAGTGTCCGCTACCAAGTTTCTACCACCTCTTTCTCCTCTTCCCCTTCTTCTTCTTCTTCTTCTTTCTCTCTTCTTTGGCTGGTACTTTTTTTCCTTTTTTTTTCTTTCTTTCTTATTTACTCCGAGAGTTTGAACGGAGATGGTGTGCTTGAAGCGAAAATATTTTTTGAAACTCTACTACTGCTGAGAAAATTTATACTTCATCGTCGATAAACTTACCTTATCGTTCGATCTTTAGTTTAGATTCATAAGCTTCTTTGTGATATCGTTAATTTGAAATTGAAAATATTTTTAATCTGGTAAAAAATATCTTTTTGTTTGCCTAGCTAAGTAATGAAAAAATTTTTTTTTATAATTTTTTTATTCTCGATAATTATGCAACGATTGATTTGATTTACCTATATAAGCTACGTATAAATTGATATTGATATTGAAAAGTTTAAAGAAAAAAAAATTGCAGGAATTAATTTGCAGTAAAAATAAAGTAATAAAAAATAGAGAAAGAGAGAGAGACATGGAAAGAAAACTTTTAAAAGTGGAAATAGTAACCTTAAATTTGTGAATATCATAAATCCATAGTAATTAACGTTAGTCTCTTTGAAAGGCAATGCACGTTCGCGTATAGTAAACGCGCACAAACTAATTCCATGCGCATTTCAAAGTGGCTGGAGAGAGAGAGGGGTGTGTAGAAAAGAGAGGCGGCGATGGGATTCGTTTTAAAAGCTCGTAATTCCCACGTCCTCCCACCGATTTTACGCGAGTAAATCCAGAATGTTTTATGTGCCCTTTTCACCAATGAATCCACACACACACACACACAGGCTCCTGCCAAAATCTTTCTCTGCTCCGCATAATTCAACGAACGACTAATCGTCGCTTTCCTCGCGCGTCTCTCTCTCTCTCTCTCTCTGACCGTTACTCGATTTAACGCTAAAAATCAAAGAATAAAATTATATGGGTCACAGATTGTCGAACGAAATCGATTAGCTATCCGGGTATGCATGTATTTTCGTGATGTAATATTGGATAAGAGATAAATGATAAGTTGACGTTATTAAAAGAGATTACGATTTAAGATCAAAATTGTAATTTTAATTTTGTTAAGTATTTTACTAAAGTGTATCGGATATTGACCTTCAAAAAAAAAATATTTCTAATCATTTTTTTATGTCAAATTTTTATTCTAACTATTAAGACTGATTGTTGAAGTATATCGATTTTTTTTTTTTTTTTTTTTTTTTTTTACTAAAACAATTTCAATTCTTCAGCTCAATCTAAAAAAAAGCTAATAAAACAAAAGCTAAAACTCGTAAATAAATCGAAGAAATGGAAAAATAAAGAAAAGAACCACAGACAGACTATAAACACAAAGGCAAAAAATAAAAAGAACGCATATATATCCACCACAAGAAAGTAAATAAAAGAATACTGAACGCACGTACATATACATACACACATTGTAGTATAGAGGGTTTTCGGTCGTCGAAAATCGCCGTTGGCAACTTGCGCGTAAAACGAAACTCCAAAACGCTGTGAAGCTCGTATTGATTTCGAACAATTCCCTTTTACCAACAACAGTCACACACTAATCGTACTCTTTCTCCGACCCTTCTCTATAAGCGATCCAACGATTTCTTTTTCCATGGAATAACATGCTGCTGACCTCCCTGTCAATTTATGGAAAAATATCGAGGGCTCATAAGTTGACTGACTCTTACATTTCTTTTCTGCTATAAATGCATGCTTATTGATCTCTGGGATACCGAATACTTTCTACGAATTTATTCTGAATTTTCGCAATTTGTAATAATAATAATATGGGCACCATATTTGAGATGTAGTTAATTTAAAACAATTTTTTTTTTTAATTTACATTGACACAAATGAATATCTCGTTAACGAAACGAACCTGTAACAAATAAAAAAACTATAAAAACCGTGATTTTTCAAACTTTGCAAACGTTTTCCACCCAGGAAGATTAGATCGTAAAGTAAAAGAAAAGCGCATCGATCAGTCAAGGCTTTAATCCGATGAGCGAACCACAAGAGTAAAGCCACGACCCGCCCCCTCATCGTCGCTTTTCACCGTTCCAGTCTCCTGAAACCCTTCTCATTCCAAAGCGAAATACAAACTATCAACGTAAATATCGAATCCAGGACACGAGGTGCCACTCGGTCCTAGAGAGACGAAAAGAGAAAAAGAGGATGGGCTTGGCTCTAACGCCGAAAAATACAACGGTGCTTTCATTTACATATCGAGAACGAGCTCTCTCTCTCTTTTCCTCTTTTCCTCTTCCCTCAGTCTGGCTTTCCGCGCTTGGAACGATTTTCGGACGGAACCAGTGCCTGTGCATTGGAAAGAGCCTGTGGAATGTGTGTGTGCGTTGCGATTGGAAATTTTTGCGTTCTCTTTTTGCCAGGCTCTCCGGCTCTCTCTCTCTCTCTCTTTTTCTCTCCTCGTTGTCAGTCTGTATGACGTATATTTTATACGTTCACGTTTACGTATATATAAAGCTCTTGAGGCCTTTTTTTTGTAACGTCTCTCCCTCTTCGAGTTTTTTGACAGATTTCAATATTTTCTGATTTTTTGGGAATTTTTTCTTTTTGTGTGTACGTATATTTGTAAAAAATCTTGAGATTTTGAAAATAATAAAATTTTTATTAAAATATTTTATTTTGAATGATACTTTAAAAAAATGTGTTTATTTAAAAGAAAATTAAAAAAGTAAAGTTAAAATAAAATAATGTGATGAAAATAAAATAAATTAAGGATATTAAATTTTAGATTATTAATGTATAATTATAGAAATAGGAATAACTTCTATTTTTTATAAAAGAATTTTTTTTGTTTTCGACGCCTTTTGACACTCTTTTCAGCGTATTTAGGCAAGCAAGGACTTGTGCAATGTCTCAGTCATCTAACGCTGGGAATCGAACCCACGATCTGTGGGTTCCGAAACCGTCGCTTTGTGAACTAAGCCATTGGAAATTCCTGATAAATGATAAAACATAAATTGATTTAAAATGATTTGTTAAAAGAATTCGACAAAATGATTTTTAATAAAAGTATGACATCACCTGAAATATTCTCATATTGTTCGTATTATCCTTTTGTACTTTTCTCATCAAAAAATAAATAACTATTAGAAAAATTCTTTTTGAAAAATCATAAAGTTTGATAAAAATTTCAGATTGATCAAAAGTATCGAGTGAAAAGTATGATGTAGAAAAAATATTATTATCAAGAAAAAAATCTAAAAATTTATCTGCTGATTTATTTATAAAATTTAGTAAAATACATAACATTTTTTAATAAAAAAAAAAACAAAAATTATCAAATACTTATTAAATTACATTTTATTATAATTTTTTAAAAACCATTAAAGTATTTTAACTAATACTTTTAATTTTTATCAATTAACTATCCCAATATTCTATATCAATATTTATCAAATTAATAAATAACAATTTTTTTTCTTTTCAGATTGCTCATTTCCATCACGATGGGAAGGCACGTGGTTTCAAAGCGGAGTACGTCAATCGATACTCATATCGAAAAACATCCTCTCAAGTAAAGGAACTTGCCTTCACAACGAGGGCGATAAGTTTCTTCTAGTAGATGAGTAAGTACTTTTTCTCTCTCTCTCTTTCCACACAATATCATTTATCATCCTATCAAATGTTTACCAAAACTGTTATACATTCGCATGAGTGATTTACGATCAACCATAGAATATACCTATAAGTAAATACACGTACCAAAATACCATTTTCCGTTAACGTTAACGCTCGCAAAAAAAAACACATACACACACACACAACTTGAAATCTTGGCAAACATATCTAAAGTCACTCGAAAACCATTCCACAAGCATACAACACCAAAATACATACACGCAAGTAAAATTGCCTCGCAACGCACAGTTGCTCGGATTCGTTTAGCTGAAAATCCTCTTTAGTCCCTAGAGTCCCAAGTGAAAAGCTCTCTCCCCACACCACTTGTTCCCAGATACCGATTTGACGGTATATACCTACAACTCCTTTTTCAGTTATATAACGACAACCGACCGAATCTCTGATATCGCTCTTATCCAACACTACACCCAGCTTTTGTGCGTAAAGAGAGGCGATGCAATGCTACCACGAACAGGAATTTTCCATGAGTCGATGTATGTGTGTGTTTGTATATGTACTCTATCCCGCAGGCTTCTTGCTTCGAGAATTCATCAAAGGAAGAGGCTCTTTGATGGTTCTTGCTTTTTTTTATTCCCGTCTTGTACTTTTCAATTTCGTTGGCATTTTCTGGACGGTATTGGATAGACACGCACAACTTGTGTGTATGTATATGTATATTGCTAGATTGATTGATAAGACAAAAAATTGGAATGTCCTTTGCGGCTTGAGAAAATCAACGTTCGATACTTGCTCGTAAAAGATTTATCGATAGTTTACGCACAAGTAAACCTAAATTTTTATATTTTATTTTTTTAGTTTGTTAAATTATTTTTGTACGACTTGATAAGACCATCTTGCAAAAGAATAATACAAAAGCGTAAGGTCAGGTGAGGTTATAAAGATACCACTACACGGAAAATTTCCTGTGAGTCAATAAAAAAGATGTGTACGACAAAAAGAAAAGAAAAAAAAGAAGAAAAAAAAGATCGATGGGTAACTGCTGGGACGGCATCTGCAGATGTCCGAGATACGGGATTGATCGTTAATGCGACGAGGCGTGAAACTACTAATTATTTCCTCTGAATGCAGTCTCGTTCGATTTTCTCTAACACTCTGCTACTACTCCTCTTGTCTTTGTGTGTCTCCTCTCGATGTGCATTTTCTATAGTAAAAGAGAACCAAGCCGACAGAGAAACGAGCTTACGAGCTCATTGCGTTCTACTGCCAGCAGCAGTAGCAGCTCGATCCGCCCTTTTTCGCTCCTCGATGTCCTTATACGGCCTAGAAGTGACGAGCATGAGAGAAAGAGAGAGAAAGCTCGAGAAAACGACCCCTCGAGCAATTCGCTCCAGCAGACTAATTAAAAACGGAAATCAACCATTGGAATTCTGCATGCGCGTATTTCTACTATATTCTCTTCTTTCTCTCACTCTCCGTTTCCCACATACGCTCTTCTTCTTCTACCTCCTTCTTCTTCCTTCTATTTCACCCATGTCTGACCGGATCCTGACTTGATCTACTTTTTCTACGATTTTTTTTCCTTCCATTTCTCGTATTTTTCCCTCTAAAAGTTTTTCTTTTCTTTCATTTCAGCTGTGTGTTTCGACATGCTTTATTTGTTGGAAAAAAAAAAAATTATATTGGTCAATCGATAAAGTTTAAATTGTGAACGTATTTCGAAGAATAGAAATGCGCTTATAAAAATGTTTCGATTTTTCTACGAATTGATTGTCAAAAATTTCACAGAATTTTAATCATAAAATTTTTTATTTTAACAATAAAAAAAGCATAGAAACAAATTTTTGTTACTTAATTAAAAATAAAAACTAAAAAAAAACACTCATAGAAATGATTAATAAAGTAAATTAAATCAATCAAAAATAAAAGTCATTAAAAGATAGCTTTAAAAAAAAGGAGAATATTTTTAATGGCAAGCAAATTTTCACATAAAGCAATTCAAATAAAACAGTGCCCTATAGAATATCAAGAGAAGAAGAAGACGAAGGGGGTAGTACGAATAAGGTACTACTCCTATAGTCAATCGTTAAAAGCCGAAGCAAGAGAGCTTAAAACCTCTTCTGATCTCATTCAACGGCCAAGAGAGTGCGATTGGATCGTGCTCAAAAACCAGAGTGGTATCGACTATAGGCGAAAGAACAGCTATACAGCTACAGCAGTACTAGTAGTAGTTGTAGTAGTAATAGCACTACCTTTCTCTCTCATTATATGTATACATACATATATACACAAGTCGACATGGGCGCGTGAAACGAGAGAAAGCAGAGTAAAACGAAGAAGTGTCAGAGAAAGGAAGAAGATGGCAGAGTCTCTCGCAATTGCTATTGGATTTCTGGGACTCAGCATACGTTAATCTGGATAATTGATTCTCTCTGCTACGACTAGGAGGAAAGATTAACGCGATGCTAGGAGGCGCGCACTCATTGTCGTTGCCCTACTCTCTCTCTCTCTCTCTCATTCTCTTTCTCTCATTCATCCTCTTCTGCAAGCTCTTCGCGCCAGTGCTTGCAAGCGCTCGCAAGAGCTATGGAACCACGCGAAACCGGCGAATTTCATTATCCGACGAGGGTCCTTGCCACCAACGGTATATGTATATACTCTCTCTCTCTCTCTCTCTCTCTCTCTCGTACATGCTAGATGCGCGAATTAGAGATGTAAAAGAGAGAGAGAGAGAGAGAGAGAGAGAGATAGAATAATGCACTGCTAGAAAAGATAGAAGAGGATAAGGGATGGGGGAATATGCTGGTGGTGGTTCTGCTGGTAGAGCTTGTGCTGCTGCAGCTGCCATTGCTGGCTAGAAGAGTGTGTATGTGTTTGCGAGGCGGTGTGTTTAGCGTATTTTGGCGTGACGCTTGACATGGATAACTAGCGCAACCAAGCACTAGCTAGCTAGCTAGCTGCTGCTGCTGTATATTTACGCCTCGAATGTCGGAATTTCGGTGAATGTGCATTGTGTGTGTGTGTGTGTGTGTACTTGATTTCTCGGATTTTCGGACAATCTAGATGGTTTCGAGTATATCTATGCATGGAATGCTTGAGAAAAATACGTGGGTGTGGATATGATTGTGATTATTATGGTAATGATGATGATTATGATGATTATGATGTGGTTAAGTGAGTTTGATGAGGCTACTTGAATATGCTTTATGAAAAGGATATTGATCTGATTCGATAATTATTTATGATGTCATGGGAATTGACGTCAAGGGTAAATAAGACGAAAAATTGTAAAAATAACTGGAATTATGGTGTAAGAAAATGGATTTGAAGAAGAAACTAGTAATGTAATCGATATTTATATTGCTCCACTACATGGAAAATTGTATTCGATGAATAAAGTGAAAGGCTCGTGAATTATATGTTTTTAGCTGAGACAAGAAATACGAATGGGGTGGTTATAAGCTTGGCAAAATAGGTCATTTACTTGTCAACGAAAATATTATTTTTTATTTTTTTTTGTGCTATAAAAAAATTATATTTTAATCAACAATTTCAAGACCTTGAACATTTTGGTGATTTAGATAATTACATTTTTTTATAAATTACTCAACACGAACAAAATATATAACCAATGTTTTTCGAATTACCCAAGGAGAAAAGTAGAACGTAAATATATAACTTACCAACTGACAATTTTTCAAGTAAAGTTCTAAAAATAAGACATAAAAAAGGAAGTAGATGTTTCTAAAAATTCGTCTCTTTTTGTTTCAGAAAATCTTGCTATCGCTGTGTCGTCATTCACGAGAAGCACCCCAACGTTTTGCAGTACAAAGAAAGTGAGTACATTAAAAAAAAAAAATAATAAAAAATCTTGTAGTTCTCTCGTTATCTCTCCAGGCTTTTGAATTTTAAACTTCTATTGACTTGATAAACGTCGATTTTTTTTTTTAAGAACGAAATAATTAAATGAGGTCAGGTTAAAACTTTTATTAAGATTTTACAATTTTTCTTATTATATACCTCGTATCAAATAAATAGTTTTACTTGACCTTGTTTATTATAACTTGCAAAGTTAATTATTATTTGTAAACCATGCTGATTTATAAATTTAAAAGTAAACTTAAATTAAATTTTTATTTCATAACTTCATTAAAAACTTTAAAAACAATCAAAGTATGCAAAAACAAATCAAAATATAAAAAAAAATTCTTAACTAAAAAAAAGAAATAATAATTATTTATAAAAAAAAATAAAAAAAATCATGAAGTAGTTTATTTTGGTCTATACGCGATTCATTACTTAATGAAAAGTTGAATCATTAATTAAAAAGATTCTACCTCGTAGTACGCATTTTTGAACAAAGAAAGTTAATAGCCTTGTTGACTAAGACTGTCATTAACCCCAAACTTTTTTTCTTTTTAACCCACTATTAAACACATGTTCTCGAGACCCACGAAATAACCAGTTCTTAATTTAATAAAGTTCATCAACATTTTCCCTCTTTTCTGTATCCCAACATAAAAGCTAAAAAAAAAAAAAAATCAACGAAATAACGAGCAATAAGTAATTATTGATTTTGTAATTTTGTAAGCTCACTAATACAATGAGATTTCATTATGAAAGACTCAAGTATAAATAACTTATTAGTATAAGCCGCTATAAGGATAGTAGAAAACAGTACACGAGTAAATGAAAAACGCGAGCTTGCACACGGAAAATAGATTTAAGCTTGCAACAGAGATGGAAAAGTCTTTCTCTTTGTGGTATTAGAATACGGCAGCCCGGAAAATCAGCATCTAAACATAATACATTCAGAAAGAGACGCGCATAAAGAAAAGAGAGAAGACTGGCTTGGAGAGGATAAGAGAGTATAAAAGGGGTAAAAGGAGGAGGAGGAGGAGGAGGAGAGAAAAGCAGTTTACGTGGTGCAAGCTAAGCTGGCCATGCGCTTGCGCGTAATATAATGGCGAAACGAGGTCAAAACGCGCCAAAGGGACGTTGAGCGCCGGGGCAACACAAGAGCGCGAGGAAAAGAGAGAGAGAGAGAGAGAGAGGAAGGCGAAAAGCGGTAAGAGTTTCTAAAAGGGTTATTATAAAGACCGAGAGAAGGCATCTCGCGAAAACCATTTTACGATGATAAAAACATCATTATGAAGGCTTGGTCTTTTTTAAATTAACTTCTGAATACGATGTTCGTGTTATTCCGGTTCTTCTTCATTTTTTTTTTTTTTTTGTTTTTTTTTTATTTTGTTTTATTAGCGTGTTTTTTCCTCTGCTCTACCAGATTCTCTTTTTTTTTCTCGTTATTCGCCGAAACCCGCGCTTTCTCTAACCCAACATTCGTATAAGCTTGCACGACTTTGGTGGACAATATGTATGTATATAAAAATATACAGACGTAAAATTGTAGGGAGGATTTTTATTCATCGCGGAAATGGAATTTAAATGGTTATGTATTACCGTTGTTTAATGCATTCAGGAAGAAAACGATAAAGCTATACCTACGTGTATATGTGTATATGTGTATACAAGAGAGAGAGAGAGAAACCATTTATCAGGCACGCGATGTTACAGAGTTGCTTTTTGGGGACAGGAAGAGGGGAAAAGAGTATATATTTTCTCTGTGCTAAATTCATAATTTTAAATTAAAACGTTTAATTTATAGGTCATGCTGGATGATTTTGAATGTATTATCCCCTCCCGTCTGTTCTTCTTTTTAACGATTTTTTTTTCTAGGTTTCGAATTAGCTTTAAATTAATATGTTACTATTAAATACCAATTTGTACGAAAAAGTAATTTTTTTTTAGTTTCGATTACTCTTTCTAGAGCACACTTGAATTAACTTGCGAAATGTATGAAAATTAAAAATCGATACGCTTGTAAAATTGTTGAAAAGTTAATTATTTCTATCATATATGAATTATTTCGATTGAACGGATTTTTAATTAAATATATATATTTTTTATTCGTTTTATTAAAACTAGATATTTTGAAGCTAACGTGCAACAGGAAATCCCGCTTATTTTTCACCGTTAAAACTTGATTTATTAAAACCTTTTCTCATCTTTAAATAACGCTAGATTATCATTTATTTTCAAAAATTGCGTAAAAAGTCAACGTTACACTCCTTCTTCGAACTGCAAAATAATTCAGTGACATCCGTGACTACTTGCCTTCTCTTTCTTTAACTTTTTACTCTATTTTCATCCTTGGCACTCGCGCAACGTGAAAACGCAAAACCTCTTTTCATTTATAAACCATATGCCAGCTGTCGGCTTCGATGCAACTTAAAGTGGCACAAAATGTAGGGAAAAATCTTCTGAGTGAGAGCAATGGATGCCTTTTTTTGGTGGGGGAATTTTACAAAATCTTTATGTATGTGGATTCGAGATAAAAAGTTTTGTAAGCAGTGTTACTTTGAGAACGTGAATCTTGCAAGATTTGTAACAAGTAAAAAGTATAAAGTTTACATATTTTTCTAAAATTGTAGAATTACTAAAATTTTTGTAAAAATGTAGAATATAAAATAAAGTTTTTTCTTTAATTTTATTATTGTGATTATTTTATTTTTTTTAAAATTTAAATACTCAAAAATTAATTTTTCAAACTAATTATTTCAAATATTTACATAAATCTTGCTTACTTTTGATTGCCAACCGTTTAAGACTAAACCAAAAATCTCAAATTTTTCAAAAATTTTTCCAACTTTACTAAAGATTTTTGCGGTAGCAAGCAAAGTTCGCAGTTCCTAAAAACTTTGTCAAACTTTTTTCCATCTTGAAAATGCATACGTAACTTTTCAAAGTTAAAAGAGATTTTTCCTACTTATCAGATATAGAGCTGCTTGTCTTATCAATCTGAAAAAATGTCAAAATTTGCCAACGTTTCAAATTTAAAAATTTCTTCTATTTCTCAATGTTAAAAATCGACAGATAGTAAAAAACTTAAATTCTTCAAAGATCCATATTTAATATATTTATCTACGAAAACATTTTCCAAAACTCAATTCATCCTGTTAAACGTGATTTTCTAGAATAACAAATAACCCTCAAAATAAAAAAAAGTATTATTTATCAACTATAAAATAAGTTAAATATAAAAATCTCTAAATTTACATCGTATATAAATCTTGGCGAAATATCAGCACTCCATTTTGCCAAGCTCACTGCAAATAACATGCCATAACAACGCGATGCAAAAAAAAGCCATCCAAGTCCGTTATCCGGCAAGAGTAGCAGCATCAGCTAGGGGCGAGGGGGTTGGTGTGGTAGGAGGAGTATAGTAGCTGTGCATTTTTTGACGATTTGTCAAAGTCTCCGTAGCCAGAGGGCTTCCTTCTTTTTTCTATCGGCTTTTAATCTGCTCGCCGACGGCGGTGGTGATGGTATAGCGGTAGCGTCATACCGCAGACAGGGCCGCACGCGGACGTGCGCGCACGAGTTGCGCTGAAGGAGAGGAAAGGGGTATAAGGGTACAGAGAGAAGAGCGACAGCTGCTGCTGCTGTTGTTGCTGGTGGTGGTGGTTGGTGGTGCTTTGGTGTAGAAGGGAAGTACCTGGGGTCTGCGGGGAAACACAACATTGCACTTTTTCGGGCTTTCCATTCCGTGGTTTTTTAAATTGCGCGCGTGGCCGGGAATACGAATCTCATCTCGACTCTGTACTGTTACTGTGCGGCTGCTGTTGCTGTTGCTGATGCTGTTGCTATACTCGAACACTCTCTTTGGTAAGGCTCTCATGCCGGAGGCAGAAGAGAATATACCCGCAGCAGCAGCTCTCTAAAGTGTATTGAGAGATTTTAGTTGCAGTTTTATTGAGCCCCGCGAGCGAGCGTACGCCGCACGCACACGCCGTTTGCTTTTATTTTCAATTTTACTTTTCTTTTCTTTATTCTCTGATAGCTTATCGAATTCAAGGAGAATCAAATAATCGCAATATTTTAAAGGCTTACGATACAAGTATTGATATTTATTTTATTTATTTGATCTTCGTTTTTTTTTTATCGGAAATTACAAAGTAAGCTCGATGATAGTTTTATAAACGACGTACAAAAGGAAATCAAAAAATATTCATCAAGAAAACTAAACACGAATAATTTTCTACCTAACAAGTTGGAGAAGAAAGTTGAATGACACGTTACATGAGTCTAAGAGCGTTTCAGTTCACTTTGAAAATTATGATTCATGTGTGATTAACGACGTGAAGTATTGAGTTTCTTAAATGATTAAAAACCTGCCGCAAGCCTCATTTTTTTTTTTTTTTTAAAGTGATTTATGGCTTCTATTATCGACAAATTTTTCAACAAAATCTCAGGGTCGATTCAATATAATTTCTTACTACACACTTTTTAAATTTTGTTTCAATCAAAATCTACATGAACATTAGATTAATTTTAAAGTTCTTGTAAGTCAAAGTTACCATAAAAAAAAACATTTTCAGTAGTAAAACCTAGATGTGGTCAGACACTGAAAATTTTTCAATTCAATTCTTCTACAACTAAAATTACATTTAAAATTATTAAAAACTAAAAAAATAACTTAATTATATTACAATATTGATTTTTTAAATCCTGTTTAAACATTGATTATATTAGAATTCATCACATCTAACGAAGACAACAATAATAAATGAATTCAGCTCTAAATATCTTATCTCCTTTAATTACACAACACGATTTAAATAGATAAAACACCAATAAAACTTTAAATTGCAGATAATCAGTAAAACTTTAGTCATCCAAACATTTATTTTTCAAATAAAAAAAAAAAAAAAAACTAAAAACAATTTAATAAATCAATAACCGTCAATCATCCTTATACTCTCTAACGACTTAAAACTAAATAAAGTCGTTTGAATAAGAAGAAAACTTAAATTATTTAAAACCACTTATCTGGTAGCATTAATAAATAATTTATAAAAGCTTCTGTCACAACAGTCTATAAAGACACACAAGATATAGTATCCCTTATGCTGCAGTACACAGTATACATATAGCAACATTATAATGCATTAGAGTTTGAGCGACAAGCACAAATATAGAGAACGTCTGTCTGATTTCAGCTTACTGCCACGGTCGTAACAGCCTGTCGTCGCTATGCTCTTACATAACCGGTGACGCTTTACTCTTCTCGATGTTCCGTGAGGAAGCAACATCCGTGCCATGTCCTTTCCACGGTCCTATGACCTTCACTTACAACCGAGGCCACGGTCGTTGTTCTACACCAGTCAGTAATGTCGATGCTTGCACAGATGAGAGTCGGCTGCTCTTTAAATATCAAGCCTGTCCTGATGTTCACGCCTCCGAAAGTACAGGTAAGCCGTAATCCTCAATGTACTTATAGCAAATTTCATAGAAAATACACTTTCTTGTCGATCGATCATTGAATTTACTACCAGCTGGGTGAGAAAGTTCTATTTGAAAAACAAATTATGCAGTGTCTATCTGTACATGTATACCTGAAATGTTTTAACGCTTTTGTATAAACAGCAAAAGTAGGAAATGTTTAATCGAACAGTTAACGCTTAAAATTGTACTCCGCCTGCCCACGCGTGTTTAACCACAAAACTTGCAAACTGCCCAGAGCGACTTTTTGGACGCGATTAGAAAGGGGGGGGGGTAAAAGCATCTGCTATTCTCGTTGAAGTTGGAAATTGAGTTGTAAGCGAGTAATGTGGCTTCAGACCTGAGTAATTTGATTTACAAATCACAAGCTCTCTCTCTCTCTCTCTCTCTTTCTCTTTTAGTACCGATCGACTGACGCTAAACACTTGTTAAATCGACGGGGAAAGAGAAGATGAGAGGGGGGAAACGTACGCTTTTTGACATAACTTTTGCATGAGCCAATACAACGTTAAACGATCGGGTTGTGAAGCCCTTAATTTCGTTTACCGATAGTTAAACTCGCGTAGTTTTCAGTTTGCGTTTCGTATTAGCATTAGCTTTGGATGATCGTTGAAACGCTTCGTTAAAACGATGGTCCTGCAAGCTTTAATTATGTATGCTCTCATGTTTTTTTTATTACTCTTATTTTTTTATTTTTCGTTTTTTTGTATTTTTTTTTTTTTAATCTGTCATGATAAGTGGACGACTTTTAGCGTAATTATTTTTTTCCTAGCTGGCAGGTAGAGTTCGTTTATGTTATTTTCTTCTTTTTTTTTTTTTTTGGAAGTCGGAACGTGATACCCGAGGCAAAAAAAATAAAAGAGCGTTGACATTTTGTGTGTGTATGTGTGTATATGTGAGCGCGCCTTTTTTAAACTTTAAAATTTCAGCTGACATGAGTGTTTAACATAAATGACTTATTCATCAGCGTGTTATGACAGAATAATGCGAGCTGTTCTAATTTATGAATATTTCATTTACATCTATTCTTCATAGCTCTCTCTCTCTCTCTCTAGCATAGTCATCATCCTACAAAGTGGCGTAATTTTTTTTTTTTTTGCGTAATCGATAATATTTTTCATAGTGGCCTATAAAAATCACGTGAGTCTGTACTTTTTACTGTTGTTTTAGATCAAATTGTTTCAAAATAACGTATTGAATTGTAAGACAACTAACATTTTTATTTTTCTATCGTGTTAAATTTAAGTTTTTTTTCAAGCATAAAAAAAAAGTTTTAGAGATCTCTGTAATATAGAAAAACTTAAATGAATCTAATTTTTTTTTTATATAAACCCAATTTAAAATTTCGGATTGAAAAAACTTTAAAAATCGCAAGACCTGATAACTTAAGAATCGATTTAACGGAAGACTCGCTCTTTTCTCAAGATAAAAAGCCACGTCAAATTATGCCGTTACGGACCATTAAAGATTCACCTTCGGAAAAGTCTTTAATTAACGAAGACGCCAGAGTCGCGAGAGAGGCGCGAAAGTGAGAATGAAAAGTCTAAGGTAAAGAAGGAATGTAAAAAAAAAAAAAAAAAAAAGAAATCACGACAGCCTCGAAAAAAGACTTTAGTTTCTGACGAAAAAAAGAGGGTATATAGTAGAGGAGTTGAAAAATAAAAACGTCTGTAAAACGCTTCCGGCTAAGAGAGTCGATTCAGCTGGAGAGGCTGCACCAACGTCGCGCTTTTTTTTCACTTTCTCGCAAATTGCTGGACTCTCTAGCGGGTGGTAGAAGGAATAAAAAAAAAAAAGAAAGAAAGACTGGACCCTCGAGGGAAAGAGAAAGAGAGAAAAGAGTCGGTGTGCAAAGAAGAAGTGCGCAGCGCTCTGGGGGAACTTTTTCGCGAGATGTGATTTAGATATCAACGAGTGTACGGAACCTCGAGTAAAGCGTGTGTATGCACGAGAGAAAGAGAGAAGGTAACGTACAGACTAGGTAGTTTTATAGTTTGAGGGGCTTCAAGTTAAAGTCGCGCTTGCCTCTTTTTCTGCTAAACTCTTTTTCCTTTTTTTTCTTTTACCCTCTCTCTTTATTTTTCCTACCTTTTTTTTGAGGTGAGCTTGGGGTACTGGAGACTAAAAAATAAAAAAAAAAGAGTTGTTGGCTCTCTACCTTGCGAAAATCATGCGGTAGGATTTTCGAAAAAGTGGTACTTTTCGTTTAACCGTGCTATTTTACCGAGATTTTGTAAAATATTACATGTTTTTTTTTTTTTTATTTAAAAATAAAAGGTGCAAGCTTCTATAAAAATTTAATGATGCAATTTCCAGGAGAAAACGGTAAAATTGAGAGTCTCTATTTTCTTTTTTTTTTCTTTTTTCATTTCGAACGAATCCGTATTGTAAATGTGTACTCTGCAAAATTCTTTTTTTTTTCTACAACAAATTTTATTTAAAAAACACTAATACTTGCACCATATCGAATAGAAAAAAAATTTTTAAATTTACTCATTCATTCACTTTTTACAACAACAATAATACTTCGAATGCAGAACAGATTTGCCAAGTAAAATGAACTTGAAATATCCAAAGTTTTTCACAAAAGATTTTACCGCAAACAAACTGAGATAACAGCAGTAACATTGCGCTATAAAAATAGAGAAGTAATAAAATAAAAATAAAAAAAAGTACCACAAAATAACACACAGTCCAAAAAAAAAAAAAAATGAAAAAATAAAAAAAGTAAGCAAAGTTAAAACACTGGAGCTTAGTAGGGTAGGTATATAACGAAAGCCAGAACGAGATTCGTTTCGCGGCTGGTTTAACGATAGCATCGCGAACTGAGGCTTTCTTTTTGCGCGATAATTGTTATCCGCGCTCTCGCGCTAGTCGAAACCTCGTTTGGTGTGGGAGGGAGGGGATGGGGGGAGAGAATCCGAGCCCGATTTTCTGCAAGCGGCCATTTCCTTAATTAGACGAGCTTGCAAAGATGAGGTAGGTAGGTAGGTAGGTAGGAATGTATTTTTATTTTTATCTATTTTCCTTATATTCCCTAGCACACCAAGAAGATAGTCTAAAAGCTGCTTTCTTACTCTTGAATTGCATTAATTAAGATTGAGATTTCCTTAGTAGAAAGCTAGAATTTCAGTGTTGATTGGATTAGAGGTAATTTTCAAGAAGCAATGTCTTATACACAGTAAACCAGAATATATTATATATACATAAGTACAAAAGATTTACGAGTAAAAAGGGAGAGGGTACTTGGAAAATTTTTATTTTTAGTTTTAGTTTAAGCTTAAATAGTTGCTTGCAAAAACGCACGTTTGCTTGTTTTAAGTGGATAAGCATTTTCGAAATTAGATCCGGAGCGTTACTAGTAGTAGTAGTAGTGGTAGTGATGGGTGGTGGTGATGGCGTGCCGCGATTAGTAAGCCACGTGGTGTTACCGAGATCCCCATTAAAAGATGAAATTTCCGGAGGAAAGAGAGGGAAAGAGAGAGAGAGAGAATTTTTGGTGAGAAAGAGGAAGTAGCAGCAGCAAAAGGATACCAGGTTTTCGTTCCTGATTACGTTAGCTGCCAAAAGAAATACAAAGGACGGATAAAGATAGAAGTATATAGAGTCAGAGCGGATGCTACTCGAGAAGAGAGGAGAAAAGGAAAGGAGAGGTGTGGAGGAGACGAAAAACGAAGGTATCCCGTTTCTGAGAGAGAGAGAGAGAGAGAGAGAAAGAGAGGGCTTATGACACGTGCTTGGCTTTTATGAAATTTTATTCCAGCAGCTTCACGTGCGCAGAATGCCTTCGTGCACTCTTGCGCTCGCGCAGTGCTATGTCCTTTCGGTTTAATAAAACTCGCCTCTTCTCCTCCTCTTTTTCTTTCTCTTCTCTCCGCAAAGCGCTATTTTTGAGACCCGAAAATTTAAAAATAACTCGTACATAAGCTCCTCACACACACACACATATATATACCTATATAGCTTGGTGAAAAATTCATACGTCGATGAAAATTTTGAACCCGCTTTTTCCAAGACTCTTTTTTTTTACGTGCTTACGAAAATATTTATGTCACAAATTTTTTTTCATTGAAAATATTATTATTTTTGTAATTTAAAAATTTTTCTTATTCAAGAATTTCTTTTAAAAAGTAGATATCAAAAATATTCTCAGTTTTATTTATATTATAAGATCGCGAATGATGATAGAAAGTTTATAAGAAAAATCTCAGGTCCATTGGCGCACTTAATCTTCCTTAATCATCGGTTTTAAAAGTACCATCTTTTGCGTCATACATCTTTCATAGAGAACTACTACTGGCCACGAAAGAATAAAAAGAAAGAAAGAATAAAAGAGAGAGAGAGAGAGAGAGAGAGAAAACTGCCGGATATACTTTTCCAAACTTAAATAAATCTCGTAGAAAGCACTTTATCATGGCAGAGTAAATTTTTCCCCGGTATAAATTTTACCGATCGATGACTCGTTTTTCCTTCTCCCCCAACTCTCTCTCTCTCTCTCTTCTTACAAAACTCTAAAAACGTTCCAGCCCATCTGATACATAGAAAATGAGAGCGCAAAAGAGCTTGGCGCCGCAACGGCAGCCTTTTTTTTCTTCTTCTTTCTTTAACTCTCAGATTGTTATCGAACGACTTTGACGCGCCCATTTCCTTTCTCATACCACCAATATCTATGTACACCAACCACCCGTTGGCTATTCCGATTATTTTAGATCTCAGTTCTCAAGCAACCATGGGGCAACCTGGAAGAGCGATAAGCTTGGTACCGCGATCGGGGAAATGAAAAACGCCGGAGACTCACTCACCGTATACGCAGCTATACACAACCCTTCGAACTTTACAAAGGAAGTTTAAGAAACTGCTGCTGCTGCTACTGCCAATGTTCCTTTAGCTATTACTACCCTACTTCCACCTTTATTTCTCTTATCTTGTTTATCCTGATCTCGTTTCCGGTAAGAGTTGTATGTGTGTATACGTATATACTGTAGAAGGAAATAAAAATCTTAGAGATGCCAGTCAAAGCCAGACATATCGGTTTGCAAAAATAATAAAAAAAAAAAAAAAAAAAGAAAAAAAGAAAACGTTCAGTACAGGTCCAGATGTACGATGTATTCGGTGCACGTCTGAGTAAAGCACGTGACTTATATGTAACCCCAATACATAAACACCCAGCTGGTACTCATATCGATTTAGACCCTCCCTCCCCCCAATATAATCCATATATATATGTATACATAGTCACAAACATTCTCATACTCAATTCCTTATATATACTTATATATCTAACTTACAGTCGAAGAACTCGAGTGTCTAGCAACATGGAAAGAAGGCAGTAATCGCTACCTCGTTGGTCGACTTCACAACGGACACTCGCTAAGCAACGAGGATCGCTATCGATGTTTCGTGTACGAACGAGCTGGACAGAGCGTAGCTGGTTTAAATCGAGCTGCTGCAGCTGCACTTGGTATAGCGACTGTGCTTGATCATGAGATTGCATCGGTTGCTGCTGCTGCTCGACCAATACCCGAAGGTTCACCAGAAATTTATAGGGTTGCACAAAGTGGTGATGCTACCTGTAATGGATTATTTAGTCCACTTGAGGGTTCTAGGACTATGACACTTACTAAAAGTGAGTATATTTATTATGTTTTTTTGTTTAATTAATTAATTTGTTAAGATTATATATATTCAGGTGTTGATTGGGCTGGGATGATAATAGATTTAACCGTAAATTCAAATGTTTTAATATTGAAAATAAATTGATTGATTATTGGATAATTATTTTGGCAGATTTATATTTTTGATGAAAGGCTCTAATTACTAATTCTTGTAATTCCATTAAAATCTATAAGCGAAACTACCATATTATAGGTGATATGTGAAAAATAATTATTGGATATTGACTTATTACACATCCATCAATTAAAGTTGAACCAAGTAAAGCTTTATGCTTTTAGTATATAAAAGCTTATTCTAGTCTTTCTGAAGCTTATCCTCCTACCATTGATTTTATCAAATTAATTAAAAAGCTTGTATTTTTATAAAATTATAAATCAGTATTAAATCTAAAAAAAAAATTATATAAACACAATTGCTTATAAATACAAATATTTAGAATAGCAAAATCTATTTATCTACATCCAAGGATAAATACTGCAAGTTTTGAAAAAAAAAACAAAAAACAAAAAACAAAAATATACCTAAGCGTGTCGTTTTTTTTCTAACGCAGATAAACGAGCGAGATAACGTAAAAAAATCGTAGAGAAGAAAAATTTCGTTGTCGTTACGTGCTCATCTGCAAAGCGATTCTCTTGAAGAGAGGGATATGTGTGAGCGTATACGTGAGCGGGAAAAAGAAAGATAGAAAGAGACAGAGTAGACCGGACTTGTGCTTGTGAAACTCGGTAAGAGCTTCCAGATGCATGGAATTTTTCAATGGAGGCGTAACGAACGGTTTCCATGCATTTACGTTGTACGTGCAGACCCAAATTTGTTGTTTGTGGGGGGGGAGGCGTTCCGGTTTTTTTTTTTTTTTTTTTGGAAGAAGAGGGTACTCTATATTTTTTTGCTATAGGTATCGTGATTGGTGTGTGGACTTATTGCTTGGGATTGTAAATTGTAATTGGTTTTTTCTCTTCAGTATAACAAAACTTTCGGAATCGAATTTATTATACATAATTTGTTTAATAGTACAAAAATAATTTTTATTTTTATAAATATTTAGAATGCTAAATTTTATAATTTAAATTTCATAAAAAGCTACAATTAGTTTTCAAATAAAAAACATCAGTCAATTTTTCAATTCCATAATCCGTACAAAATTAAGCTCATAAACTTCATTGCATAAACTTCAACCGGAAGAATACCAATACATTATGTTTCTCATCGCTATAAATTAGAAAACCCGTAGCATCTTAAAGAGAAAAAAAACTGATACAAGTCTTGTATATAGGTATCTTCCTCTCTTTCTCTTTCGGTACTTCCGTTCGTTTTATTTATGCACGTCTCTTCATTACGTTCGTTTTTACGAGGAAGACGACGCGTCCGAAGAGTCCAAAGCGAATTTCCTTTGGATCTGTAAGGTAAAACACGTATACACATACACACAACGGGATACTGAAACGCGACTAGAAACGATAAAGACGCCGATAGCTTATATATACATAGTTACTGCTTTCCTTTTTACGATTTTATATCGTCAGCTCCAAAGGCGCGAATTAGCGTCCTTACGATTTTTACGAGCCTGAAAATTTGTATTCGTCCCTTATTTTTTTCTTTATATAGCTATTGCCTTTGCTTCTCTTGTTGTTATTATTCTGAACAGAACAGCTTCGTCGACCATCTCAATCCCCCTTTTTTTTCTATTTTTCTTTTTTACTATTTTTCTATTTTAGTTGTTTTCTTTTTTAATATAGAACATACTTTTGTTGGCTTGGCATCGGTGACCGCTTTTTTTTTTTATTCTCATTCTTCTTTTTCATGTAACGCACAAACGCCACGAAAACTTATCAAGCATGACAGTAGTAGCAGCAGCAACAGCAGAACAGCAAAATTATTGTTACTCTTTTTTTTTCCCCAGACGCCTCAATACAACAATGTTTTTACGTCCCATAAAATGTGACCTCACGCAAGGGTGAGGAAAGGGAAGGGAAGAAGATAGGGCTTATCACTACATCCGCTTGTCGTTACATTTCTTTTTGTCCCAGCAAGACAGCACAAGCCATGAATGAGAGAGAGAATGAAAGAGCAAATTTTACTTTTCCTCAAGAGATAAAGAGAAAAGACGGGACATTGATACCTGTCACGTCTTCTAAAAGAAAATACACGCGGACGTGCTTGCTAAACTAAAATCACTTTTACGTTCACTCTTTCCACATTGCTTTAATACAAAAAAAAAAAAATAATAAAAAAGCAAAATAAAAATATTATCTCCTCAATTTTTCAAATAAATTTGTTGTTTACCAAAATATTATAAAAAGGAATTTTTAGATTAATAAAAAAATTTATATTTTTTCATTATACATTTGCAAAGTATTAACAAAAATACAAGATAAAAATGAAAAAAAAAAAAAAAATAATAAAATTGTCATGACGATATTTCTCAGAACGCGTAAAACGTATATAAAAATGACACGGCACAAAAATATAAAGCCTCAAGATCCCTTCCCTCTTTCTCTCATTTTTTTTTCTCTATCTCAAGCTGACCGATGAAATTTTTACTACGTCCCAAGCACCAACTCGCGCGTGAAAACGCGAACATTTTTTTTTTTTTATTATTATTGTTCCTTCATCTGCAGGTAAAAAAGAAAGCTATTTTGTAAGCGATAAAACTTGAGAAAAGACTACGAGATGCGTCAATAAAAATACAAATACTCAACTGCGAAAATCACAGAATTCGTACCCTCATTCTATTCCGCTATAAACAATAGCAAAAATCAAGAAGCGCAATATAATACAATTGAATTGCTTTCTACAGATTTTCATAAAAAACCACCTAGATTGAAAATTATAAAATATTCCAAAGACTCATCAATAAATCAAAATTAACCTTAGATTCTCGCAATAAAAAAAATGAATCCCGCAATATCAAAAACCAATTCATATCTATAAAATTATCCCCGCAAATATTTCAATCAAAGAACACCAAACTCATTTCATATCGCATTATCAAATGCACATACACATATATACGCAATCCATCATTATAACAAGCAAATCGAATATCCGCGTATTACGTCAAGCAATACATATATACATAAGTAAGAATCGATCACAGATCACCGATTCGACAAGTGTGTGACTTGCCCTGCAGCGTTGGCCATCAGAAATATATATATCTAGGCCATAGCTATATATTTATAGGTAGTATGCTGGAGGGGATGAGAAAGAGAGAGAGAGACTATAGGTTATGGGGAACGATGGGCGTAATTCAATAGTCGGCGCTAAGAGAACGAGCGAAAGATAGGGCAAGGACCAAGGGAAGTCTTGACGGGGAAGAGCTCAAGTGAGTGAGTGAGAGGGAAAGAGAGAGCGCGATAAGCGATTCATGGCTTTCCGACTCAAGGATCGTCATAGAAGAGAGAGTGAGAGAGAGAGAGAGAGAGAGAGAGAGAGAGAGAGTCACTACTACCAATGCTGCTCCTGCTGCTTGGGTCCATTCAACCTCCCCGCGGCAGTCTCTATCTATATAGGTACGAGCTTGGAATAACGTTGGCGAGGATGAAATGTCGCCTTCTCTCCTCATCCTCTACGTCTCGGCATCTTGTGCTTTCTCTCTCTCTCTCTCTCTCTCTCACTCACTCTATCAGTTAGATATACCTGCTTCTCTTTCTACGGTATAGATTATGATGGATGAGCTCCGGGAGAGTCTGTCGTATGTATATATAGGTAGAGCTTCCTTTTGGATCTTACTCGCTGATTTCAATGACTCAATGTCTTGACGTTGACTTGTAGTCTAACTATAAATCTATATATACATCCCATATCGCTCTAATCAATGATATAATTGTTCTAATTTTTTATTTTGTTTCTTTTTTTGTTTTTTAGTTTCATCACCAGGAAAATGTTGGTTTCCAACTTGGTTAACGGGAAAATCAAGACTCACATGGCATACGCTTGATCTCACGCATTCTTATACCTTCCATATGAGCAATGCATCTGTACAAACTGTAAGGTCAAATGGTAGCGCAAGAAGTTCGGAGACACCTGACTTTTTAAATTTACCTGGTGGCGAGGAGCATAATGTCAAGATACTTTGTAATAGCGTCAAAGTTGCTGACGCTGATCAGAATATTTTTATGATCGTTGCTCACTTTACTGTTGGATGGTGAGTATTAAATTTATTTATTTATTTATTTATATTTTATTTTATTATTCTTATTTTATTTTTTAAAATAATTAAAAACTGTAGATCGTGAATTTCAAAATTAGCGAGTGCATATAACATCACAATAATTTGATATGATCAACGAAATCCGATAAACAAAATGATCTTATACAAAGCCAAACTACATATATATATAACTATAATAGTCTAATCGACATTTGCAATACAATATTCGCTATAGTTTCACCTAATTCTCATTCATTCAACATACGTTCAAACGTATCATTTTACCGAACGTTCACTTCTATACAACAGTAAAGTTATACTTGTTCGTTTTCCCTTCTTCTCTTTCTCCCAAGAGACTAAAATAAGTTAGGAAAGCACCAAATATGAAATACGGTTATTTTCCCCTTCGGTATATAAAATAAGTTAAGATAGAGTATATATATCTATTGGTATTAGATTTAGCCAAACGCTTCACGAAGGGGAATGACGAGTGGATGAGGATGAAAGTCGTTTGGTAATGGGAAGTGGGGTAGGGGAAGGTGAATATCAACGCGCGAATGGACCCTGGATGATAGAGAAGGGATGGTGGGGAGTCAAGAGCTTGCGCTTGATGCTTTTGAGCTTACGCGTGAGCTCGAACGATTTTGATGTGCGTCAGGTCGTTGCATCGGATTTCGATCTTTTCGAAATTGAGTTTAGTACGCGCAAAAGCAAACGCGCAGGATGAACACACGTGACTCTCTATATATATTCGTGTCGTATGGGTCTTCTCTCTTTTGCTTCCTAGTGTCTAACTCAATAACGAGTGTATTTTCGTGGTCGGTTCAGATGTGAGTTTGCTTTCAAACCTATGCGTGTATCCGGTAATCAGAAGCTATATATATGTATGTGTATGTATACGTATGTATATTAATTCAAAAGGACCGTGGGGTCGTTGAATTTTCGAAAATTAATCGGAACTTTAAACCACAGTGTTCATATTTGGGTATCTCGTATGTAAACTTGAAACTTCGAAATAACATCCGGTTTTACTGCAATCAAGCACAAAGCTTTATTACCGTATATATGCAGATGAATAAACAATTATTGCCCTTACCATCTATATTTTCTCTCTATCCACTAACCAGTCCCTCGTTAAAAAGTAATTTCAATTTTGATTGCATACGCAAAAAGTTTTGCGATTTTGTTATCGTATGGACTGCAGTGGCTTGGTTTTTTTTTCGTGAAATAGTAATGTACAATTCGAACCGATATGTTAATAAGTTAATTTTTACATTTTTTTATGTGGTTGTAAAAGAACTTTTGTTCGTTTTTATTTAAGATTTTATTTTTAATTTTTACAATTACATACTTTTATGTAAATAAAAATTTTTAATTTATTTAGACATTTATTACATACAACTGTTTACTTCAGCTATATTTTATAAATTTAATAATTTTCATAAAATTTTGATTTAAAAATTTTTTTCAACCATCCAAAAATTTTATAAAACTCTGTTGTTGACTATAATATTCACAGTCAAAGTGGCTACATGTGCATGGCATTTTATAAGAGGGACGGCCATGTGGTGGAACTTCAAACTGGAAAAACCGTTTCAAGGGCCGAGGAAGCCTGTAAGTGTGCCCTACGTCACCCTCGTCAGTAAGTACACGAAATTTGAGCTTTTTATTTTTTTGAATATCTCTCCATGCGATTTTTTTTTTTTTTTTTTTTTTGAGTTTTATGTATACGAGACCCGAAACAAAGCTCGTGCTGACAGTTTTCCAATAATAAGCTAGAAAGCCTCTCTCTCTGGTTTATATATCTATGTGTATACTTTGAAAAAAAAGGAAAAAAAAAATTTTTTTTAGGTTAGTATGCTCTTGATATCACTTTGTCGAGAAAGAGCGAGAGCTTGCAAATAACGGTAAAAAAGTGCTTCGGGCACTGGACTGGTTACCCCCTACTCCGTTAGCAAATGTTGGTCGGGGCAGAATGAAGGTAAAAAATTCGCGGTGCAGTTTTTTTTAATCTTAAATAAATATTCGAGGAAAAATTCGGGAGAAAAAAAGTTGAATAACTTTATTTTGAGTAAAGATTAATTACGTAAAGGAACTGAAAATTTAGAAGTCAAATTTTTAGTCAGGAAGAATATTAAAAATAAACATCGTCAACAATATTTTCAAAATCGTTTTAAATCAAGCGTTAGACATAATTAATTATTTCATTCATTCAAAATTAAATAGAATTTTCCAGTCCAAAAATATAAAATGAATTCTTTCTGGTAATTTTATTTACAATAAGTGAAATTTTAATAATTTTAACAAAAATCATCCTTAATAAACTTACTCTACATAATAACCATCTAATAATAACTCTCTAAACAGAAAATTTAATATCATCCAGAGAAGCATAGCAATTATGATTATTGATACTCCAAAATTATTACAAGCTATATTTACGTTTATTTGTTAAAGCAGGATGCATTGCATCAAAAGATATAATAAATTAGGTAAAATTTTCCAAAAGCACATCATCACAATTTTAGCTCAACAACAACAAGCAATATGATTTTTCATCGCTCGTTTCATAGCCATCCACATAAATTATTATTATTAAATAAATTATTACAAAAGTTAAAATAAGCCCGCAGAGTCATACACACATAAGCTTTTCTGTGTGTCTGCGTGTCGATTATTAACGGTAATGGAGTGTGGCCCATGACTAAATAAACATAAATAGAGCCGAGAACTGTCAGGTTTGTCGTGCTAAATATATATACGTATAACGATCCTGCCGTTCCAGATCATTATAAATTAACGTCACTTCACCGAGTCCTTAACGAGCTAGCAGACGCGCTTGAACATCCGCTTACGACTTTGTTTGAAAAATAGAGTTGGGAGATAAAAAGAATTACTGTCTGCGTTAAATTATTAGCCAAGCTATTGCTGAGTTTAATCAATATAGTTCTCAACGCGAAATATTTAAAAGCCTGTACTAATGAGTTTACTACTGATTTCTATATTATGATACTGATGTTTTTTCAAGTCGCCTAAAGTTTTACTTCCGACGACCGAGTTCTTGTGACCGACATATCGAATAAAGTCAAATCTTTCGAACGAAACTCGAAAACAGGACCACAGATCGTCTTTGCTATATGTATGTATAAAAGTTGCAGAAAAATAAGTGCGAAATCAGGGAGTGAAAGAAAAATTCAAGCGTGTTCGAAACGTTGTTCCGCTCGATTTCCTCGTTTGGTATATCCGGCTGCTTCGCGATAAGTGTATGCGGCGTAGAAGTTTGAGAAAAGTATCGTTAAGCAAGTGGTATACTATACGCAAGCTTGCGGATTTAAAAGCTGACGGGGTTTACGTGTGAGAATAGTTGGTGTTTTTTTTAGAAAGTAAATTATTGAAAAAATCGAAAATATCTTGAACTATTAAGCTTGATAAAAAAAAGAAAACTTTAAAAAGCTCAAAAGCTCAAATACAAAATTACCATTAAAAAATAAGAATCAAAATCAAACCAAGAATCTCTTTCTTAAAATTGACCATCTACAGGCTTCATTAAAACTTGGACTCTTACAAGTCACTATAGGGTCAAAGACGAGCTCCAGTAAGAGAGAGAAAAAGATAGATAGACAGATAGAGTTTCTTGTTACGAAGGGGTCTTCTCTACTATACACTATTCGGGTCTTATACTGGAAGCATCCGGTCCCGAATTCGATCGGCACGCGCGCACTCGATTCTAATCCCTTTGAGAATTATTGGATCCAAGTGTGCGCGCGTGCCGGAAAACGTTCGTTTCCGCGCTTACTCTCGTCCCAAAATTTCTAAGAGAGCAGCTACACTATACTGAGCTTTATTTTGAAGTGAAACTTCTTTAGGCGCGCCGTATATGGCGAGTTAACCCGTGAAACGAGCGAGCGAGCGCGTACGCGTACACGTACGCGTACGTGAGCGG